>CATIWR010198988.1:0-12992 GCA_949677035.1 Omphalea diandra | reverse complement strand
TTTTTCTCTTTTAGTCCCTCTTCTTCACTCTTTAAGCACCTCCATCCATCTCTCAATCCCTATATGCTCCTTATAATCTTAAATAAGTTCTATAACACCATTATTTATGATGCTATAACATGCACATATCATAAGACAATTTGCCATGTAACTATACAAACACTACATATATGTTCCAGTGTCCCAAATATAACGGTGCAAGTGTCATTGTCATGCTTCTACAAATTGCATGACTAAATGATCATTTATCTAATGCATATGTTCATGTGGGATTTCATATCATTTATACAATGAATATGTTCATGTGATAATGCCAATGAATGTGGATATGGATGTTACACCATCTACTTACTTACAAGCCTCCAAAAATGAAAAATGGATTTCTAACATGTACTAAGAATTAGCTATTTTAGAGAAAAATGGTATTTAAATTCTTACTTCCTTACCACACGGTGAGAAAGCAATTGGCTCTAAATAGGTTTATCATATCAAGTATAAACTCAATGGTGAAATAGATAGATATAAAGCATGTTTGGTAACAAAAGGCTAGAATCAAAATGAAGGATAAGATTTTATAGAGAGATTCTTCTTTTTGCTAAACTAGTCACTATTAGAATTCTTATTGTTATTGTTGCTATAAAACAATGGCCAATCTTCTATTTTGATATCAATAATGTATTTTTGTATAGGTTTCTATATAAAGAAGTGTATATGAAACCTTCATATGGTTATTTGTTATCCGATTTTTTTCAGGTCCAACTATTCAAAAAGATCTCTCTATGCTCTTAAACTAGCTTTGAGACAATGTCATATTAAATTCACTATCTTCTTATTACAACTGGGTTTTCTTTAATGCATATGGTCACTGTCTCTTTATAAAGATATGTGGAAATCACTTTTTTTTTTCTTATTATGTACGTTGATGATTGTTCTTATCACTGGCATAGGCTCAACTCTTATCTCTTAAGTTAAAGAGGCATTGGAAGCAAAATTCATCATCAAGTATCTTAGTTATCTCAAATACTTTTTGGGTCTTAAAGTTGCTAGATCAAATATTAAACATTGGTTTCTTAGTAGGCATAAATTCATTAATGATTTAATTCAAGATATTGGTTTCAATCATGTTAACTCTACAACTACTCTTCTTTCTCAAGGTTTTAAGCTTGACTTTTGATTTTGCACTTCTTTTCCCTAATCTAGATCAATATTGTAGACTCATTAGGAAACTTCTTTATCAAAATATTACTCAACCAAATATAGTCAAATACTTGAGTCAATTCATGTCTAACCTTCAAAAACCTCATATTGATCTTGCTCTTTTTGTTGTTCAATATCTCTATGGTACTTCTACCTTTGGTTTGTTTTATCCTTTTCAATCATCTTCCTCCCTCACAACTTATTATAATGTTGATTTTTTGCTGTTTTACTAGCAAATCACTTACTAGTTGCTATATCTTCTTTAGGGATTCTCTCCTTTTATGGAAGATAAAGAAATGATCTACCATTTTTAGGTCCTCTACAAAAGTTGAGTATTGATCCATGGCTACCACAGTTTGTAAGTTGTCATGGATCTCTTATATTTTCAAAGATTGTTAACTTTATATATAATTTCTTATTGATTTTCATTATGATAATCAAGTTACTTTACATATCATAGTTAACCTTCTCTTTCATGAATGAACTAAGCATCTTGATATTAATTGTCATTTAGTTTGTGATTAGTTTAAGCTTGGTTTTATATCCTTGTAATATTGCATCCTCTTACTAGCTTACTAACCTCCTTTTTAGGCTCATTTTTTTTTACTGAGCATCAATATTTATGTCATAAGTTGGGTTACTTGATTTACGTCCTCCAACCTAAAAGTGTATGTATAAGATATGGTTTAACTCATCTAGTTACTATACAGTGCAAGACAAAAGTGGACTAATGGCTAGTTAATATCTATAACAACAACAACAACAACAAATAAACCAAGACTACTAATAATAAGTTAGAGAATAAAAACTCCTTAGAACATGTTATTAAACTATTAACATAGCTTTAATATAAATACTAGTAAGATACTCCAAATATACAACTTGTAATCTTTTTATGGCTAGATTACAGTTAACAAAATATTAATTGTCAATATTTTATTCATTCATTCTTTAACCTCCAAAATGCATTTTACCTCCTCTTACTAGATGATGGATAATTCCTAAAATAGGTTCTATAAAATTCAATTATGATGTCATGGAAAGAAAATTCAAATACAACAACTCTGACTATTATAATAAGGAATAAAAGAAGAAGACTAATGGATGGCTCAATTTAAAAGACTTAATACAACACTGCTTTTACAAGGGAGGTTTTGATAATCAATGAAATCATATGCTTAACACAAAAGATGGGAGTTCATCACTAATGCTTGAAATAGACTTAGCTTACCTTAAAGATACAATCAGTTAGAGACAAACAAAAATTCATTGGGAGATTGTAGCCTTACTAGCTAAAATCAAAGCTAGTCTGACATTTTTTGGACTTGGAAAATTACCTTTATTAATAGAGAATGCAATAGAGCAATTGATTGGCTATCAAAAGCTAATATTGTTTGTTTAAACTTTTTATCTTTTGTTGTAAATCCCTTTAGTGCTTTAGAATCTATTTTGTACTAAGATGCCTGTTATGAGCTTATTCTTGCAAGTTTTTGCATTTGATATACATATATATATAGAAAGTCCTATGAGCTTTTTAATTAAAGAATCAATGTTGTGCTCCTATGGAAATGCAATAGGTCTCTTTATAGGCATATATGATGAAAATCTTGTAATATTTTCTGTTGATGATATAGAGTAATCTAACGTTGCTTTCTAACTGCGAAATTGTCATAGAAAAGTGGTTTAAAAATATTATAATTTAATATTGCATTTAATAAAAACACTATATTTTTTAAATAGATGAATTTTGGAGATGATACATTCTACCTTTATATGGAGAAGTAACTTTCTCATCTTCAATTATTTTCCTATATTGTAGTACTAAAGTTTTAAAAAATCAAATAGATTATAATATTTTTAATTAATATAATATTTGAAATAAATGTAAATCTATATAATATTCTTATTAAAATAGAAAGTATTAAGGGTGAGTACGATTTGGTCTAATTCAGAGATTTATAAATCTCCGAGACTGAATCAAAATTTGGAGATTTTAAAAATGGAGAATCATTATTGTCCTAAATTTTTAGTTTGATTTGGTTCGATTCCTTATAACTTCGAAATAGTTCAACTTGATTCTTTAATGTGATCAGGATAGTTAGGTTCGATTTGACACCGATTTAGGTATTTAGTTATTTCAATTTATTAAAATTAAAATTTTTGTTTTTAATTTTTATGAATCAAAATGAAATAAATTTTACATTTCTCACTTTTAATCATTCAACACTAAAATAAATAAGTGATAATTTAATAAACAATTACTAATAACACATAAATTAAATGTTAAATTGAAATTATTTTTAATATTTACTGCTAATTTATAATTTATAATTAATAAATAATCTAATTATTAGTTATTAAGAGTAGTGACTATTAATCGTATATACCAATTGAGTTAGTCAACTAGTAAACTAATAATTAAAATACTTATTTAGTTTATATATCTATAACTATGATTTGGTTTTATTTGTTTGGTTTGAAACGATTACAATATGACTTTAGTCTAGTTCTCGATTCAGGCAATATAAAATCTTTAGCACTATTCTGATTAAAAAATTAATATGGTATAGTTTGGATATTTTATTGTTCACATTAGTGATTTTCGATTTCAGTTCGATCTAATTTGATTATTCTATCTAATTTGGGAATGTTCAAATCTCATACTTAATCCTAAAAAGTATATAATTTTATTTAAAAATCTTAAGCCATAGCATAAATTTGATATTGCAATTTAAAGAAAAAAATTCTTATATATTTTAATTTTCTTCAATCTTTTATAATGATCATATATATTTTTTGCAATTAATTTATGCTATATTTTAAAGTTGTTTGAATAATTATATTTCATGTTAGTTTGATAATTATGATAAATTTTATTGTATAAGGTTAGTTTGATAATTATGATAAATTTTATTGTATAAGGTTTATATATTTCTTGTATTTGAATTAATTAAATAAATTATATTTAACTTAGGAGCATTATAAAAATATATATATATATATATATATATATATATATATATATATATATATATATATATATATATATATATATATATTACTTTCTAAATGCAAACTAGATATAATATTTATATAGTTTAAAAAAATATTTGCGACCAAGCAACAATGCTAAATTCCTATAATCATTTTTTAAAAAAATTTATTTTAACTAAAAATATAAAATCTGAAAAGTTAAAATACGTTGTCCTCTTAGATTTTTCATATTATACAACTTAGTCCTTCACTTTTGTATATTATATTAAAACACCATTCACTTATAATTCCATTAAACTAAAACAACTTTTTGTCCATTTTAACATAATTTCTATTAGTTAGAAGCTCAAAAATAAATCAATTTAAATTTATAATTTTAAAATTCTAAAATTAATCCTTTTTCTCCCTTTCTTCTCTTCTCTTCCAAAATTACCCATCGTAACCTCTCATAAAAAAGGAACTACAAGACCTCCAAATTGTTCCTCTACACCAACAATCAAAAGAAGCTTAATTTTCCAAATCTATTAATCAACTCTACAATCTATCCACCACCATTAATGAATTCTATCACAAATATGATGAATTGCAGAAGCACCTCAATTTCATTCACTCAGTCATGGACTTCCCAAATAACACCACCATTTGACGCAACCTTAGTCACCGACGCCGGTGCCAACTCCATAAATAACAATGAACAACAACAAAAGTAAATACAAAAGTAAAAAGTGGTCACTAAAGCCAAAAAGTAAATACAAAAGTAAAAATTGCCACAATTTCAAATATCAGCGTCTGTGCCAACTCCACTTCTTTTTGGACATAATTGATAATAGCTTGGAGTTTGATTTGGCCGTTAAGCAAGAGGTGGAGCAACCTGAGGTTATGGTCACCTGATCCAAAAAGGACCGAGAATCTGGGTGCGAAAAGGTGTTGTTAAAGAGTCTCTTTGAACAAGTTCAAGGTTAAGAAAGAAGATCGTCATTCTCCAAGTCAAAGATATGCCTAAAGGTTAAAGAGAGAGTAAGGTGTTCATTCAAAGCAATATGCTTCTTCACCTAGCTTGCAAATTTGGGAAGAGTTGGCGATTCATCTCTCATCGAAGAAGGAAAATAGCACTCAACATTACATAGGTTAAATGTTGGGCATGAAGTTGACATGAAAACATGAATTGAAGCACACAAGAATATGACTAAAGAAGGTTTCTTTGAGGTTAAGTTCTTCAATTATTGATTCTAGGCGATGAAATCCTAATGCTTTATTTGGATTGGAGGTTTATAAAGGAATGAAATGGAAGAGACTAATTTATAAAATGGTTTTATATTTGGATGTGAGGTGTTGGAGTGGAATGAACTAGTTTTCAAGGGTTTGCTAAACCCACCTTAACCTCTATATTGAGACACTCCAAATTATGGTGTTTTCATAGGTTTTAAGATCAAACCATTCCTTTCCATTCCTACCATCCGAAACAAAAATATAATTTAACAATTTCTTTCCAAACCAAACTTATCAATTTCATTCTATTATTAATCATTCCAACCCTTTATAAACACCCAATCCAAACAGAGTGTAAATGTTGAAATTTAGGGCTAATTAACAACTTTAAGTGTTGCTGATATATAGCCAAATTTCAATCGAGGAATTGTGGTTTGGGCCCAATTTCTTTCAGATCTGGACTAAGGGTCAACTATTTTATTTTATAGTTACCTGATATTATAAAAAGGATTAGATGATTCTGGTCGTATGATATTAATTTGTAAAAGGAAATTAGATTTTGAAAGTTTATCTTGATTGATTATTTTGAAAGTTTATCTTGATTGATTGATAGTTTAATGGTAGAAATGAGTATGGTGATTTTGGCGGTTGTGAGATATAATGGGTAGAGAATGAAAATTAAAATAGAAAATTTTTAAATTAATTTAACAAAAATTTTAATAGAAGGATATTTAATCCAATAGAATGATAATACAAGGATGTGGTTATATATATATGTGAAAATGAAGACTGCATAGTGTCTCATGAAAAAATTCAGGAGTGTCAAAATAGTTAACCCAATTTGAAATATCTTAATAGTTTCCATGCTGTATACCAAACAAATTTTATTTGATCTCTAGAAATATCATTATAATATACATGTGTAAAATAAAACAAAAAAAAAAATCTGGGTCTTGAATTACTTGCTGGCATGCATAGTTGAATTTGTTATTTGGATTTCCTGCCTCACTATACCAACAGTTGAATTAATAATGTCAAATAATAAAGAAAAGGGAAAAAAAATCAGTTCACTTTTCTCTAAACATTGATGGTGACTCCGACTGTATAATTATCAAAAACATTATCACTAAATCATTCTAACTAATCAGGCTGTATGTTGAAACAAGCCTGTTACTTTATCTATGTACTGATTATCAAGCGCAAGGGACATCAAAATCACTTGCAATCTCACAAAAAGAAATCACTTGGAATCAGTAGTATAAAAAAAAAAAAAAAGCGAAAATTACCTTGTATTATTAGGGTATAACTAGTATACTCTCTTAATTTTTTTTTGAAAAAAATACGATATATGTAATACATTAACAAATCAATCAAGATTTTCACCAAAATTTAGTTTGTTTTTTATTATATATATTGCTTTTGATCGATGACTCATCTTTAATGAAATAAATTATCTCAAAATAATCATTCTAAATTAGTTTGGGCATATATATTTAGCATATTAAGTCATATAAGTAATGTGACGAGCATTTTTTTATTAATAAAACTATCATGAACATAGTAAGAGATAAAATTTTGAGTTATAGCTTCTAATTAATGACTATTTATATGCAATAATGCTATAATTAATCAAAATTTTTGAATCTAAACTTTAAAAATAAATGTCTAATCGAATTCAACAAGCAGCTAGTATTTACTTCCTTTCTTATATCTCTCTATCACGTATTATGTAGATAGATACACGGATTCTGTTTGTATTTACTAATCATAGTGATGTGACATGGTTGCATAATTTGTAAATATTATTATTTCTATATACCAGTATTTACTCCAAATAGTCAAATAAATTGCAAAGAAACATTTTTCTTCTCTCTATTATTTGTCTTATAATAGGGAGAAAACAGAGGTAATGAGGTTGTTGTCATGGCAAATCTTCGTATAATGCTATCTTTATTTCCATGTTGGTTCAAATATAATTTTGGACTTAATTTAGTTTCTTATTCAGGTTTCTCTATCTACATAGCAGTCTTCTTCCCTCTTCTCTTTATTTGTCTCCTTTTGTTTTTTTACCCTAGAAATTGTATGTATGTGTGCATCTTGCACTACATAAAGCTCCTATCCTTCTTTACAACAGCATCTCCTTAGTTTCTACTCTTACTCCCTTCTCCCCCTTTCACTCTCTCTCTATCTGTGTTTTAATCACGTAAAGAAACAAAAGACTTGTTCTTTACCAACCATAAATAAAACCCTTTTTGTTACTCCTTAGTTTGATGAGATTGGGTTTTTAGGTCTCATTCTTGAGGCTTAAAAATGGCACGAAATCATCTTGAAAAAGCAGCAGCAGTCGCAGCCTCAATCCTTTTATGTGGAGAGAATACTAATACTTGTTTTGGTGATGATCTTGATTGCAATGACACAGATGAGTTTGGGGTTTCTCTTTCTAGGCACCGTCAAGATAATCAGAGTCACAACCAAAAACCCTTTTTTGATAATCATTGTGGTAAATCCTTAATGGGTTTTTCAATACATAGTGAAAATAGAGTTAAGGAAATGGTTGAGAAGGAAATAGAACATTTGCCTAGTGATGATTATCTAAAGAGATTAAGGGGTGGGGATTTGGACCTGAGTGTTAGGAGAGAGGCTCTTGATTGGATTTGGAAGGTAGGTAAATTTCATTTTTAATAGTTTCTTGAAAATGGAGTTCTTAGGTTTCTTGCTTTTATGATCAATCGAATTGATATGTGTTTTAATTGTTCTTGGTTTGATATTTAGTGGTTTCTGCCACTGTTTTCATTTTCCAACAACAATGTGGTTTTTATCAAACATGTTTTCGCCTCATTAAGTGACATCTTCAATTGAAATTCATATCTTTCCATTTGATTTATAAAAGGGGGTTAGTTCTACCTTTTGATCAATCAGTTTCTAAGTTGGTAAAGGATTGATAGTTTGAAAGTCTATTTCTTGGCCAGTTGTATGACACAATTCATTTTTACTTTTTGAAATTGGATTTATCTCATCCTCAAATTGGTTTTGGTAAAGTGACTTGTCTGCTTCCCTCATTTGTGGCCAATAATATGGTGTGAAGAATGGTCTATTTTGTGATTCTTATTGATTTCTTACACTCATTTTCAACAGGTTCAATCCCACTACAGTTTTGGACCATTGAGTGTTTGCCTATCTATGAATTACTTCGATCGATTTCTATCAGTGTATCAATTGCCTGTAAGTGCAGAAATCAGCATTCCTGTTGTTAAAGTCTTACCATATTGTGTTTTGTTTATTATTGTCTTGATCCTTAATTCCAATTTGTTACTGTTGGCATATGGCATACAGAAGGATAAAGCTTGGACTGTGCAATTGTTGGCTGTAGCTTGTTTATCACTAGCGGCCAAAATGGAGGACAGCAATGTGCCTCTTTCTGTACATTTACAGGTATTAATAAAATCAAGATTAATTTTGAGCTGACAAATTGATGAGTTCTAAAGTTGGTCATGATTTTCATGTGCTTTTCCATCTCATTGCCCCAATGATACTGTTTTTTTTTTTCTTTTTTATGGTTGGGGTGGGGGAGTTAGGTAGGAGAACCCAAGTTTGTGTTTGAAGCTAAAACCATACAAAGAATGGAGCTTTTGGTGTTAAGCACATTGAAATGGAGAATGCAAGCTCTTACCCCTTGCTCCTTTATAGACTATTTCCTCAGCAAGATCAATGGCAATCAAAAGCTATCAACCTCATTTACAATTAGAGCCTTGCAACTAATATTAAGCACAATTAAAGGTCTGTCCTTTATTACCTCTTTTTAAATGCAATATATATATATATATATATTCGTACTTGGTTGTCGTTTAGGATTAATGTTCTGATGCAGTGCTGGGTGGGGAGTTGAATGCAGGTATTGACTTCTTGGAATTCAGGCCATCAGAGATTGCTGCAGCAGTCGCAATATCTGTTTCTGTTTCAGGAGAAGCCCAAGCAATGGACATTGATAAGGCAGTGCCTTGTATCATCCAAGTGGAAAAGGTAAACGTGGAAAAACAAAAGAAAGTAGACATTGGTGGGTGCCCACAGAAATGAAAAGTCTTAAGACAGGACGAATTTGCTTTCGCTAATGAAGATCTTAGGCTTTGATCTTTTTACCAATTTGATGAGTTATTGAAATGATATCTCTTTTTTACCTGTTTGTGGGAATTTTCTTTTCTTTTTTGTTGCAGGGTAGAGTGTTGAAATGTATTGAATTGATTAAAGACTTGTCATTGATTAGTGGGTGTGGTGGTGATAATGTAGCAATGGCCTCAGCCTCCTCATGTATACCCCAGAGTCCAAATGGGGTGTTGGACGCTGCATGCTTGAGCTATAAAAGTGATGATATAACTGTTGGGTCATGTGCAAACTCTTCACATATTATTCCAGACATTAAGAGGAGGAAACAAAGCAACAATTAGTCATCACAAGTGGAACCAGAGTCATGAGATTATCACATATATTTTTTTGTTGGAGGATGAAGGGTGCTGCCCTTCTTGTAATAGTAACACAGGAGAGAGATAAGTGAGGAGGAGTTTTTTTTTTTTTTTTGGAGGAATAAATAAAAGTTGAGGAAAATTCAAGAGGTCCAATGCTTTCAGCATGAAAATTGAAAAGCCAAGAGAAGCGGCTATGCTGTTGTTTATATCACAAGGTGAGGTGGTGGGTAGTGGTGGTGGACGAATGCAAGCGATAAATGTGTTTAGAGAATCATAGTTTTTCTTTTGTTAGCTTTTTATTTTCAACTGAGGGAAAAGAAATGAAAATTATATATATATATATATATATATATATATATATATATATATATATATAGAGAGAGAGAGAGAGAGAGAGAGAGAGAGAGAGAGAAGGAAAATATATTCATATATTAGTATATTTTTGAGCTGACAATTTCCCCTTCCACTGAAAATCTAAAAAAAATCTACCTGCTGAAAATAAATTAAATAATCCGTTGTGAGTTGCAACTTGCAAGGCAGTCAATTGCAGCATGATCGGTCAAACCCATCAATATAATTTCACAGTCCCAAACGCTGTCGTTCAGATAGTTGGCTAAATCAGAAGTGTACTGGGACCCACTGAGCGTTTTGTTAAGAAGAGTTGACTAGTCAACATGATAAAATTATTTAAGAGCTTAAGAAGGCTTCTTGGGAAGGCACAGTGTTCAGTCGGAAGAGATAATTCATTGATTATTATCGGTTATGGGCTTCATTTCCTATATGACATAACTGAGATCACATCTTGCCACGTGTTCCACTTCATTGTCCAATTGTCAAGTGACAACTATCCATCAATACTTGTAGACTTGTAATACAACATTTTTTTAAATTAATTTTTACTTAAAATAAAATAAAATTTGCTAATTTTTAGATTGCATATTGCATCTTAATTTAATTTTTTTTAAGACCTAAAATCTCATCATTGAGATTTCAAGTATTCTAAGTTATACCGAAAAAAAAAAAAAGAGAAGAATTCAAAGTTATACTGTTCCTTCAAGAATAAAATTGCATCATTGTCTATAATATTAAAAAGAAAAAGGGGGGTTTCACCCATTTTCTATATTTATTACTTGATATTTCACTTGCCAACAACATTATTTCACTCGACCAATACAACCCGCCAAGGAGAACAAGCCAAAGTTCACAATCATCAAATTACATTCTTGCTGCTACATTATTTATTGTGATATATCCAACTTTGGATGCTCATAATAGTAATACCCCTGAGGCGGATTTTTTTTTTATATTATATTTAGATCAGAAGGTTGGTAAGACAAGTATGATATGTTTCTTGTATGACAAATCTCATACCATGTATAATCTGTCAAATTAATTATTGCATGGATTTTTGTTATGTGGATTACGTATGAGGTTCCTATGTTTAGTTTGAAAGCATTATAACCTTCATCCACACATTTTGCCGCCCTTATGATGATAGGAAAAAGATTGAGCAATGTGTGAAGAGCGGTTAAATTTATATAAATTTTCTCGTTTTAAATTTTTTGAGTCAACATGTTTAATTTTATACGTTGAACCAAGATGATCAAATTTGGTCAAACTTCACTCTTGATCTTGATAAATTAGATTGAAGAATACTAATATATGTACTAAGTGTTGATTTTGCAGAAATAAGTTTTAAATAAGTTAGGAAGTAAAAAAGAAACAAAAACTCCAAAAGAAAATTCTGGCCTATAAATTACAACTGTTATCTGAGAGTCACAATTGCGACCCACTTCTTTGATGGAATCAAAAGAAAATAAATGAGTATGCAGTCAATATTGCACCTACAAAACTCAACGTAAAACATCTATCGTGATTAAGATAAATAAATTGCGATAATGACCTTTGAATTCCAGAAAAGAGTTCCAACGACTCCTTGATAAACCATTTGAAGCATGCCATGTATTCAAGCAGTCGTTTGGTAATTTGCAGATTGCACCGCGATGAATAAGGCACAACTGCGACTGAGGATTCAATTTGATATGAAACAGTAGGCAAGTATTCAGTGGGAGTCGTAACCCCCTAATCTAGCGAGACTCCAAATTGCAATCGCAATCAATGGACCAAAATGGAGCATTGAAATGACTAGTCCAAAAAATGAATGAGGAAATGTCACGTGTCACTAGCCGTTAAACACAATATGAAGATCACATCCATGAAATAAGAATCCTCTTAGTTAAATGTAGATCGCGATTGCAATTGAGATGCCTTGACTGTAAAATTCATTTGTCAAGCATTAAATAAATGATTTCATACTAAACTTTCGGAGATTTGATGCTAGTTTATTACTAACACCTATTTGGTGGTTAAAATCTATAAATAATCCACCAAATGACTTTGAATGTAAGAAAATAACCATTTATTGTGTCCAAACTTTCGCAAATTGAATTCTCAAAACCTGTCTTTTTATTGTGCTCGTACTTTGGTTGTTGTGTAGTGATTGCTTTGTAAATGTTTGTTGTGAGCCTAAGTACTTGTAAGGGGTTTAATTAGTTAGGAAACTGATTAAAAATTTTGTGTTAGCCATAAACACATGTGTACTTCAATTGGGTGTGAATGTAAACACTGATAAAAGTCATTATTGAATACCACGAAATTACGTTGGAAGTTTGTTAAACACCTAATAAAATTTGAGTGATATTGAAATACCTAATTAAATAATTGGGGAGTGAATATACTGTTTGTTAAGACCGAGCTACTATCAATCTCATGTGTCTTGATTTCTTTTTTTTTTTTCTTACTTTTCTTTTAATCACTTATTAATTTTTAAATTTAAATGTACCACCAATTCAACTATTATTCTCAGTGCACAAGAGCTAATAATATAGTTTTGAAATATAATTATCTATTATTTTTTTAAAAATCAATTAATTTTCAAAATATGATATTAAATTATTTAATTTCATTTTATCATAGTTTTTACAGTGATCATCCACTCGTACAGTACCAACAATGTCTAAGTTTCCTTTGCACTTAATCAAGCACGACCAACTTATGTTCATAATGACAGCGTAAAAATATAATGGAGGTTGGTGCAAAAGAAAGAGAGATCAAGATATATATATATATATA
>CATIWR010198979.1:0-27599 GCA_949677035.1 Omphalea diandra | reverse complement strand
CCAAATAATCAACAATATATAAAGAAGAATAAAAGAATGAGTAGCAAATTGGAAAGAATTTGTTACAATTAATTGATTCTCTTGCATTTACATCAATTTGGTGGAGTATTTATAGCCCACATCCGCCAAAGAGATGTTACTCAAAAACTATCCCTAAATCTCTAAGTTGTGTTAGGTAGATTTTGCATTAAATGTTTGTTAGGCAGAAGTTGCGGTCACTACTCTCATTTAAAGGTCATGAATTTCCAATTTGTATTGAGGAGCTAAAAATCACGATAGAGAACCCCATTTTGTGTCTAATGGCTAGTCCACATGTCTTTAATCCATTGGTTGTCTAAGAAATATAGTCGTCGTGTTTAACCAATTACTTAAAAGTTACGATCACGAGCTACTTTGTCTTGGGCATGACTGAGACTGCAAATTCCTCTATTTGATGAGGAAGCTCTAACTTCTTGAGTCACAGTTGCGATCAAATCTTCGCCCTCGTGATTTTTAATTTCCAACGATTGCCTTGGACACTTGGCATTGTGTGGCTAAGGCTTTGGTCCCTTATTTATCACTATGAAATTCATGGTCGTAACTTCTAACATGAAAGCCATCATGAATTCTTTTGTGAATCAACTAATGCTCCTTCAGCTGAGTCGTGGCTGAGAATTCACCTGTGAATCCTTTTACCCTAGCTCCATCCATCCTAATAGGAAAGTCACGATCATGATTTTGGGAATACCAACTGCGATTTTGTATCTTCTTCTAAAAGATAGAGATTTGTATTTCCATTTAACTTCCAATAAAGATAAGTCTTATGTATTGCAAAACAACACTTAATTAAAGCATTAGAACTGATCAATCTCCATTGTCAAGATCAAAAGAGGCTTATGACATTGGTTCAACCAACTTAGTCCAACAATCTCTCCCTTTTTGATTTTGACAACTTAGATTGATCCTAAAGAAAAATAAATGCATGAGTTGTGAAGTTGGGATGGTGAATGATCAAATAATCAAAACATTTTAGTCAATGATCAAATAATTCTAAGTATTCTAAGATAGAACTTGCTCCTCCTCAATTTATACTTTTCTTATGCATAACACTCATTTTCTTTTAATGCTATTGTCTCCCTTTTTGGTAAGATCAAAAAGAGGGTAAAGATGTAAAAAGTAAAAGAGATGCATAAATTGAGATAGAGTAATCATAAATAGCAAAACAACAAAGAAATTACATAAGTTGCAATCACGTAACATTTTAGACAATGAATTGCAAATCAAACACTTTTATTTATATAATAAACTGTGGGATCAATAGTTTACATCAAGAGTTTAAAAACAAAATAGAAAAAGAAATCCTAAGTATAGACTATAAGATATGAGAACTGTCATCATCTTTAGAATCATCTTATTCTTCATTATCTCCTCCACCTTCAGCTTCATCACCCTTTTCGACCTCTTGGTTGTCCTCCTCTTTTGGTGTGTCCTCCCAATCCTCAAAATCCAGAAGATGGCAAATCGGAGCTCCTACTTTCTCCTGTAAGTCCATAAAGTCACTGTGTAGGTGTGAGAGGAGTAGAAACCGTCTCTTTAGCATCTTCATCATCTCGTCCAATTTTTTGTTGATCAAGGCAATTTTGGCTTTAGGCTTAGGTTGGGGTGGTGGGACAGGTTGGGCTCCCTCTTTAATAGCAAACCTTTTTCTTTTGGAGGTTTGGGATGTCTCTAGTTTCTTAGCTCTAAAAGTGCCCAAAGTGTATGTGTAAGAATCTGGGTGAATGGCTTTTGTATTAATGAAGTCGAGGAGGTCCAAAAAAATTTAGGAAGGGGAAAGCTTCTTAGTGAGGAATATTTTATTTTCTTCATTAAAAGCCCCCACGTACCTGTAAATGACAGTTACATGGGAAAGGAGAAGAAACTAACTCTTGGGTTTGGTGCTAATGTGAATCAGTTGATCCATAAGATAACAACTAGTTTGTATGAGTTTATTTTTTATAAGGGAGAAAAGGAAAGCAAGATCCTTTTGGGATACATTTTCATTACCATCACCTCTTGTATTGACGAAAAAGGTGATGATACGATGAAGTAACCAAAAAGGAAGGGTTCAGATGTGTTTGGCTAAGGAGGTTTTGAGGTCATGTTTGGTCTTGATGGAAATTTCAGGCCAAAACTCCAAATATATAACATCAAGTGTGGAGATGATGAATGAAATGTCATCTCTGACTTAAAGATTGAAAAGATTTGACAATTGTTCGAAAGTGGTGACAAAAGGATCTCTAAAAGCACAAAATACTAACCCATATTAGCCGACGCGAGATTCTGCTCTCTAACATAGAGTTACGACACACATGAATTCTCGCATGATTTTTCATATTCAAACTCGTCATGAAATATAAATTTGATCCATCCCAGGTTTGAAAGAAATGCATGGATCTCACTTTAATTCCCAATAACTCTAGAAGGAAAGTGGAAGGAATTTTGTTCGGTAGAATGCTCTTTGAGGCATTTGCCTTATAACAATTTTTCTCCTCTTTCATTATTCCTTTCATCAAGTCTAGGGCCATTGGTCCAGAGGGCTGTGCCACTACCTTTCCCTTTTTTACTCTTGAAGCTTTCTTAGGAACCATTTATGAATGAAGTAAGGTATGAGGGTTTTGAGATTAAGGACGAAGAGAGATGTAGATATTTGGTAGGAATGAATGAAAACACTATTTGAGGGGTTTATATAGGCCAAGAAAGGGTGTGAAAACTGTTAAAAATGAACAATCAAATCACTTAAATATGTGGCAGTTACCCATAGTCGTGACCGTGACCTACAAGTCACGACAACTAATTTTGAAAACTATGAGTAACAGATAAAAAATCCTTAAGAAATGGCATGTTCAATGGTCAAAAGATTTAAAATTTGAATAAATTCACAATGGAGATTGAGAATCATGACCTCAAATTAATGGTTGACAATCAAATGAAGAGTATCCGTAATTCACGACCGTGAAATAAGGAATAACGACCGTGAAATACAAGTCAGAGAAGATAACTAAGAAAAGATAAGACTTGACTCTTTAAGCTGTGATCCACTTAATATATTGATGTCCAATTTATGCAAATTGGCATAGACAAGCACAATTGCAAATAAAATTAGGACATCTAAAAAGATAAATATCGCATGCAACATCCATAGTAATCATCCAATCAAGAAATTATATAACATATAAAAAGCATTATAGAGAGATCCATATTTCACTTCAGGGAGCTTCCATCAAGCATTCCCAATTTTCTCTTAATGAAGTTCATCCTTTCTTCACTGAGAGGCTTTATGAAAATATCCACAAGTTGATGATTTGTGTTAATAAATTCTAACACTACATCACCATTTTTGACATGATCTCTAAGAAAATGATGCCTAATATCTATTTGTTTACTCCTAAAATGTTGGATGGGATTTTTGGAAAGATTTATTGTACTAGTGTTGTCATATTTGACGTGAATGTGATCAACAACTTTGCCAAAATCCTTTAATTGTTGTTCATCTAAAGGACTTGGGTGCAACAATAACTTGCAGCTACATATTCAGCTTCGGCAGTGGATAAGGCAACTGAAGCTTGCTTCTTACTAAACCAAGAAACTAAACACTCTCCTATAAATTGACAAGTTTTAAAAGTGCTTTTTCTATCTAGAAGACTACTAGCATAATTCTCATTCGAATAACTTATAAGGCTAAATGAAGAATCTCTAGGATACCACAAACCTAAATGCATTGTGCTGTGTAAATGTTGGGCCCAGGCACTAAGAAGCGGGAAGGGTTGAATTGATGTATAAAAATTAAAATAAGAAGGTAAGAAAAAAGATGAGTAGAATGGAGACACAAGACTTATAGTAGTTTGGGTATAATCGACCCTACGTCCACTCCTCAATTCTTAGCAATTGGGTGTTCCACTATCTTCCAATGGTGTTTTCAAGCTCACACCAAACTTTTATACTTGTGTTTTGAAGGCTCACATAATAACCTTTACACTTGTGTTTTGAGGCTCACACAACAACCTCTCTTAGTGTTTTTATAGGCTCACACTATAACTTTTACAAATGGTGTTTATGCTCACACCAAACAATCAATAAAAGAATAGAAAAGATTGAGTAGCAAAATTGCAAGAGTTTGGTTACAAAGTTATCAATTCTCTTGGATTTACATATGTTTGGTGAGGTATTTCTAGCCTCTACCCACGAAAGAGACGTTGCAATAAAACTAGTAGCAAATCTCCAAAGCATGCTAGACAAATTTTTGTATTAAATGCTTGTCAGGCTTCATTCCCAGTCGCTACTGCTCTTTTATGGTCGTGATTTTCTAATTTCCACACGGGAGCTAAAAATTGCAGCGAAAATCCCTGTTTGTGCCTAACGGCTAGTCCACGTGGCAACTTCTCATTGGTTTACTAGGAAAATATAGTTATTGCCTTTCACCATAGTCGTTGCCTTTCACCTACTAAAAAAAGTAGCGATCGTGATTTTTCTTGTACAGGGAGCGACTTAGAACGTGAATTTGTCTGTCAAAATGTTTATTTTCTTCTACATGATTTATGGTCGCTACCCACAAGTTGCCTTCATGATTTTTGTCTTTCAATGGTCACCTAGGACACTTGTCATGTTGTGGTTGTGGACTTAATTCTCTTTTGAGTTTCTTTAAAATTTGCGATCGCGACTGAAGCCTGACACACATTGCAAATTCCTCTGTGACTTTGGCTCTCCTTTCTTTGAATTGGTCATGGTAGAGAAGTGGCTTGCAAATCCATTTGTCCAATTTGTCAACATGCCTTAGTCTAGTTTGCATTGCGATTAATGAAATTGCGATTGTGAATTAGGAGGCACTTTGCTATCTTTGAAGAGTAAGGACTTCATTCAACTTTAAATATAGAGACTAACCAAAAACTGCAAAACAACACTTAAATGAATAATTAAAATTGATCAATCTCCTTTGTTAAGATCAAAAATGGTTTAAGACTTAGGATTAACCATCCTAGTCCAACAATCTTCCCCTTTTTGATTTTGACAACTTCGATTGATCCAAAGGGAAAATAATACAAAAATATTAAATTAGAGTGAAGTTAAGGTAAAATTCCAATGAATAATACTAAAGCTAAAAATTTCCTAAGTACGACATTCAACCATTGAAAAAACCTAATGCTTTCCCTCAACTTATGTTATAAGTTTCAAGTTGTTATTTTCTTCCCGTTCAACTTTTATTCTTACTATCTCTCCCCTTTTGGTAAGATAAAAAAAGGGTGCATAAGGAAAAAGAAAAAAACAAGCATAAGTGAACATAAGGAGCAAATGCAAAACATAAAGATAAAATTCATCGAACACATAAGACAATGAATTGTAAAGAAATAACTTTTTATATATATATAACTGTGAGAGCACAAAAGTTTAAAATATAAACAAAAAAAAAAACAAGAAAAATACAAAGGATCCCTAATTTAGAGGATAGGAGAATCATCATCATTTCTAAAAGATGCTTCCTCTTATTCTTGTGTTGGTCCTTTGACTTCATCCCCATCCTCAACTTCGTCTTCATTACCATCTCTATCTTGCATATCTTCAAATTCGGTGAAGTTCAAAAGATGACAAGGAGGAACCCTTAGTTTTTCTTGAATATCCACCATATCACTGTGAAGATGTGATAGAAATAGGAATCTCCTCTTCATCATCCTCATCAACTTATCCTATTTGCAATCAATAGAGGCAAGAGACAACTTAGTCTTTAGTTTTTAGTTGAGGAGGAGAGGCTTGGATTGTGCATTCTTCAATGTGGAGCTGCTTCCTTTTTGAAGCTTGTGAGGTTTCCATCTTTTTTGCTCTTATTGCACCAAGAGTATGCACATATGTGTCCGAATTAATAGCCTTGGCATTTATAAGTTACATAAGATCTAAGAAGTTTTAGGATGGGTAGAGGTTTTTTGGTGACGAATTTTTCTTTTTCCTCATCAAGGGCTCCAACAAAACGATATATGGCAATGATATGTAAAGGCAGCAAAAATTGGCTTTTAGGTTTGGTACTCATATGAATCAATTGATCCACAAGGTACCAGCCAGTTTGGATAGGTTTATTTTTGACAAGGAAAAAAAGAAATGCCAAGTCTTTTTGGGACACTTTCTCATTATCATCACCTATTGCATTTACAGAAAAGGTGATGATACATTGGAGTATCTAATGGAGTAGGGATTTGATATGTTTAGATAAAGAAGAGCGGGGGTCGTGTTTAGTTTCGATGGAGATTTTCGACCGAAACTCATAATAGATAACATCAAGTGCGAAGATTATGAAAGAGATGTTTTCTTCGACTTGTAAATTAAACAAAGAAGAGAGTTGGTCGAAGGTAATGTAAAAAGGGTCACCAAAGGCTTGAAACACTAACCCGTATTGCCTTGTTCTTGAATCGGCTTTTCGACTCAATTGTACAGTACACATAAACTCTCGCACAACCTCTTTATAACCAGGTTCATTTCAGAAGATGAACTTATTCCAGCCCAAATTTGAGAGGAAAGCTCGTAATTCGGTGTTGATACCTAAGGTCTCCAACATAAAAGTTGAGGGTATCATGTTTGGAAGAATGATCTTGGAAGAGTTGGCTTTGAACCTATCTTTTTCTTCCTTGGTAACTCCTTTCATGAGATAGAGGGTAGGAGGTGTAGAAGGTTGAACCACTGCCTTTCCTTTGTCTGCCTTGGAGAACTTCTTTGGAGCCATAGTAAGAGAGGAAGAGAGTTTGAGAGATTTTTAGAGAGATTTTTAAAGAGATTTGAGAGAGTGAAGATGTTTGGAATAGTAGTGAATATGTCATTATTTAAGGGCTATTTATAGCCTTTGAAGCGTTGTAAAAATGGCTATAGATGAATTAATGAAGATTTGGCAACGGTTGGCAGTCAAATCACTTAAATGTGTAGGCGATTACTCTAATTTGCATTCTTGAATTCGTGAGTCGTGACCTTGAATTTTGGAAAATGTGAGTAACGAACAAATTTTCCTTGGGAATACGCGCCTTAACAATCAAAAATTTGAAAAATTGACCAAAATTTACAGTGGAGCGAAAATTTCGCGACTGTGAATCGATGTTTGATAGTGGGGTGAAATTGACTTGTAATTTGCGATTGTGAATGAAGGATAACGACCACGAATTATGAGTCAGAAATGAGAAATAGTTGAATTTAAAAAAAAATTGTGATCCACTATACTATCTCAAACACAAATATCACAATTCAACAAATATCAGTACATATAGCAATATCACACATAAGATAAAAAATTTTCACTTTAGGGAGCTTCCATCAAGCATTCTCAATTCTCTCTTAATGAAGTTCATCTTTTATTTATTTAGAGGTTTAGTGAAAATATCTACAAGTTGATAATTTGTGTCAATAAATTCTAACACAACATCACCCTTTTACATATGATCTCTAAGAGAATGATGTCTAATATCTATGTGTTTGCTCCTAGAGTGTTGGATAGGATTCTTAGAGAGATTAATAACACTTGTGTTATCACATTTAATAGGAATGTGATCAATCACTTTGCCAAAATCCTTTAATTGTTGTTTCATCCAAAGGACTTAGGTGCAACAATAACCCACAACCACATACTCAACTTCCGTGGTGGATAAGACAACCGACACTTGTTTTTTACTGAACTAAGAAACTAGGCATTCACTTATAAATTGGCAAGTTCTGGAAGTGCTTTTTCTATCTAACAAGATACCCACATAATCCACATCCAAATATCCTACGAGACTAAAGGAAGAATCCTTAGGATACCATAACCCTACTTGAATTATGTCATGCAAATATTTAAAAATCCTCTTGACAACATTCAAATGAGACTCTCTAGGAGAGGATTGGAACTTAGCACATATACAAACACTAAACATGATATCTAGCCTATAAGTAGTAAGATAAAGCAGAGATCCGATGATACCTCGATATCTCTTTTCATCTACTATTTTTGCCCGATTCATCCTTATCTAGCTTGATGGTACCACTCATTGGGGTTTTAGCTACCTTGCAACCATCCATGCCAAATTTCTTGAGTATCTCCCTTGTGTATTTGGCTTGGTTGATGAAGATCGCTTCCTTGGATTGCTTGATTTGTAGATCGAGAAAGAACTTGAGCTCTCCCAATCATGCTCATTTCAAATTTCCTAGTCATACACTTAACAAAATCCTCATAAAGAGATTCATTAGTAGCACCAAAAATGGTATCAACAATATAGATTTGAACAATTAATGTGTCATGCTTGTGCTTTTTAACAAAAATTATGGTATCCACCTTTCCTTTATCAAAATAATTTTTCAAGAAAAATGAACTAAGCCTTCCATACCAAGGTCTTGGAGCTTGTTTCAAACCATATAAGGATTTATTCAACTTAAAAACATGGTTTGGAAAATAATGTGACTCAAAATCGGGAGGTTGTTCAACATAGACTTCCTCCTCTATGATGCCATTCAAAAATGCACTTTTCACATCTATTTGAAAAAGTTTAAAATTCATATGATAGCAAACACTAAAAGAATCCTAATGGCCTCTCATCTTGCTACAGGGGAAAAAGTTTCATCATAGTCTATGCCTTCCTCTTGGTTGTATCCTTTAGCAACCAATCTAGCTTTGTTTCTAGTGATGAAACCTTGCTCATCTAACTTGTTCCTAAACACCCACTTAGGCCTAAGGACAAGTTCCCATACCTTGTTTCTCTCAAATTGGTTGAGTTTCTCTTGCATAACAAGTACCCAACTCTCATCATCAAGAGCCTCATCAATTGACTTTGGCTTAAGTTGAGAAACAAATGCAAGATTATTATCTAAAGGATTAAGTTGAGATCTAGTACTTACGCCCTTAGATGTATCACCAATGATCAAGTCCTTAGGGTGATACTTGGAAAATCTCTAATCCTTAGGAAGATCTTGGCTTGGCTCTACTTGTTGTTTATGATGTTGGTCTTCATCTACTCTTAATGAATCACCTTCTTCTTTATCTTGTTCTCTTGTAGAGTTTTCCAATTCCAACTTCTCAAAGTCACCTATAAGATCATTAATAAAAATACCTTTCCCAAGATCAAGTTTACTAGATTCATCAAAAACAACATTCATAGACTCTTTAACTACCTTTGAACTTTTATTGAAGACTTTATATGCCTTGCTAGAGGTGGAATAACCTAAGAAGATTCCTTCATTGGTCTTGGAATCAAATTTCTTAAGATTATCCTTGATGTTTAAAATATAGCATTTACATCCAAACACTCTAAGTTTTGATATCTTAGGTTTTCTAGCATTCCATAGCTCATAAGAAGTTTTATTGAGAATGAGTTTTTTAAAAACTCTATTTGCAATATAATATGCAGTGTTAATGGCTTCAGCCTAAAAGTAATTTGGTAGAAAACACTCATTGAGCATTATCCTAGCCATTTCCACTAATGTTCTATTTTTCCTCTATACAACACCATTTTGTTGTGGTGTTCTAGGAGCTGAAAAATTATGAAAAACTCCATTCTCCAAGCAATAATTTTCAAAAGACTCATTTTGAAATTCCTTTCCATGGTCATCTCGAATAGAAGATATGAAGTAACCTTTTTTCATTTTGAACTCTTTTTGTAAAGCTTTTAAAAGCATCAAAGGAATCATTCTTATGAGCTAGAAAAGATACCCGAGTAAACCTAGAGTAGTCATCTATAAGGACTAGTGCATAATGCTTTCCACTTAAGCTAGCACTTCTAGTGGGTCCTATCAAGTCCATATGAATAACTTGAAGGGATCTATTTGAACTTACAACATTTTTGGCTTTATAGAAGGCATAGTGTTGCTTCCCCATTTAGCATGGACCACATGTCTTGTCTTTGGAGAAATTAAGCTTGGGAAGTCATTCCATTACTCCTTTAGATAGGCTTTGAAGAAGATCCATGCTTGCATGTCCAAGCCTTCGATGCTACAACCAAGCTTCATTGCTCATAGACATAAGACACTGAAAAGATTGGTTAGCCAAATTGTCTAAGTCAATTGAGTAGGTATTGCCTTTCCTTTCACCCTTGAAAATAACCTCATCATCCACCAAATTGATGACTCAACATTTTCTAGGATCAAAGATGACTTTGTTTCCTTTGCCACATAATTAACTTACACTTAACAAATTATGTTGTAAGCCACTAACTAAAAGAACATTATCAATTAAAAAGTAACCATTCTTACTAATAGTTCTAATGCTAATTACCTTACCCTTGGCATTGTTACCAAATGTGACATCTCTACCTTTTTTTTCTTTTAATGCCATGAATAACTTTCTATTTCCAATCATATGCTTGGAACATCCGATATCCATATGCCAATTGCTTAATTTGGTGGCAACCACACTCTCATACGTAACAAAAGTGAGTTACCTTTTTTAGGTACCTAAGCATACTTGAGTCTTTAGGGGTTAAAAGATGAAGGGTCCTCTAGTTTGAGGTGAGCCTTTCTAATGTAGCAATGAATATTAATGTGTCTAAATCTGATGCAATAATGGAATTGGAGTTTAGACTTAGGAGTCTTACTCCTATGCACAAATTTAGTATGAGTAAGAGGCCTTCTCATACCTTGGCCATGTGAATGCATGCATGTACATGTATGATGAGTAGGAGTAGAGAATTTCTTATTAGAATGACCATGCTTTTCGTTGTACATATAGACATGGTTAGCTCTTTGAGTCTTGGCTCTAGAGCTTAGGAGAGCCTTCCTTTTGCCCTTAGGCTTAAAAGGCTTAGTGCTAGAAGCATTTTTCTTCCCAATTACTTCTACCCTTAAGGATTGAGGTTCTGAAGGTCTAACAAATGTAGTTTGAGAAGATGAAAAGGCTCATTAAAGCCTAGACCATGTCTAATTAGTGTAGGTCTCTGTGACATAGTCAATGTGTGCAAGGCTTCTTTTCATTTATGAAACTTGGAGATTAAGCTTCTAAACTCAATTACTTCTCTCTTTAGTGTGTCATTCTCCTTTCTTAGTGAAGCCATTGAAGAAGATGAAATAGAAAGACTAGCCACTGATTTTTTGAGCTCATCATTAGATGCTTTCAATTCTCTTACAATGTCATTGAGGGATTTATAATCATCATCTAGCTTTTGACATTTTCTTTTGTAAGATTTCATTTGTGACTTGTATTTGTCACATCTCATGGTTAGAGCCTTTAGAAGCTCTTCATCTATCTCATCAAATTCAAAATCAGAATTGGAATGAGAAGAAGTACTTACCTCATTTGTAAAATCTTCTTATGCCATGAAACAAATATTGGCAACTTCTCCTTCATCCTCTTCTTCACTTGAGCTATCATCCCAAGTGGCTGAAAAGCTTTTCTTCTTCTCTTTGTCCCATCTCTTCTTCTTCTTTAATTTGGGACACTCATACTTAATGCGACCTTGCTTGCCATATTCATAGCAAGTGACATCGTTGGATTTCTCTCTTGGACTAGGAGTTGTCTTCTTGAAGCCCTTTATCTCTTTTCTTCTCTTGATCAACTCCTTTATCCTCCTTGAGAGCATTGCTAGCTCCTCTTCTTCCTTGTCACTTTCTTCATCACTTGAGGTAATTTCTACCTCCTTCTCCTTTATTGAAGACTTAAGAGCCAGAGTTCTTCTTTCCTTTTCTGGTTTATCTTCTTGGCCTCTTAGCTTTTTCATTTGTTCATCCTTTTGTAAGGCCAACTCATGAGTCAAGAGTTTGCCTATCAAAACATCTGTTGGTACCTTCTCAATCTTTGGATTTGACTCTTGGATGATGCATACTTTAGCACCAAATTTATCTAAAGGAAGGGTTTTGAGGATTTTTGTGTTTACCTCATAGTTTATGAGTGTCCTTCCAAATTTCTTCATATTCGTGACGATAGATAGGAGCCTATTGATAATTTCGGTGATGCTTTCATTGTTCTTCATCATGAATAGCTCCCATTCAGTTACATACAACTCCAACCGGCTTGACTTAACTAGAGTTATGCCTTCATGGTAGTTCTTAAGTATCTTCCAAATGGTATGTGCTGTTTGACAATATTGCACTCTTTCAATCTATTCTCTAGAGAGAGAGCTTAGAAGAATGTCCATTGCCCTTTTATTTTTGCCATTTGATCTCCGGTGAGCTTCAACCCATTCTTCTCTTGGGATCAGTTCTTCAACTCCATCCACTACCTTAGTGGATGGCTTCCATTCTTCGACAACCACATCCCAAAGGTCCACCACATTTGTGTTAAGGTAGATTTCCATTCTATACTTTCAATGAGTATAGTCGATTCCATTGAAGTGAGGCTTGAGGTGTGAGTGGATTCCCTCTTGTGCCATGATCTTTAACTCACTAATAAAAGTTTGTTTGAGTGTTTTGGCTCTGATACCACTTGTTAGCCCTATGCACTAAGAAGGGAAGGTTTAATTGGTGTATAAAAATTAAAATAAGAAGGTAAGAAAGAAGATGAGTAGAATGGAGACACAAGATTTATTGTGGTTCGGGTATAATCAACCCTACGTCTACTCCCCAATTCTCAGTAATTGGGGGTTCCACTATCTTCCAATGGTGTTTTCAAGCTCACACCAAACTTTTACACTTGTATTTTGAAGGCTCACATAACAACCTTTGCATTTTGTTTTTAAGGCTCACACAACAACCTTTACACTTATGTTTTTAAGGCTTACACAATAACCTCTCTTAGTGTTTTTACAGACTCACACTACAACCTTTATAAATGATGTTTATGCTTACACCAAAGAATCACTAAATGAATAGAAAAGATTGAGTAGCAAAATTGCAAGAGTTTGGTTACAAAGTTATCAATTCTATTGCATTTATATATGTTTGGTGAGTTATTTATAACCTCTACCCACCAAAGAGACATTGCAATAAATTGGTAGCAAATCTTCAAAGCATGTTAGACAGATTTTTGCATTAAATGCTTCTCAAGTTTCATTCACGGTCGCTACTGCTCTTTTGCGGTTGTGATTTTCCAATTTTCATATGAGAGCAAAAAATTACTGCAGAAATCCCCATTTGTGTCTAACGGTTAGTCCATGTGGCAACTTCTCATTGGTTCACTAGGAAAATATAGTCGTTGCCTTTCACTTGCTCATAAAAGTAGTGGTCTCAATTTTTCTTGTATTGGGTGCGACTTAGAACATGAATTCGTCTGTCAAAATGTTCATCTTCTTCTATACGATTTGCGATCAATACCCATAAGTTGCCATTGTGATTTTTGGCTCCCAGCGGTCACCTAGGGCACTTGTCATGTTATGGTTGTGGACTTGATTCCTTATTGAGTTTTTTTGAAATTCGCGGTTGCGATTGAGGTGTGACACACATTGCGAATACGTCTGTGACTTTGGCTCTCCTTTTTTTTGAATTGGTTGCGACAGAGAAGTGGCTGACAAATCCATCTGTCCAATTTGTCAACATGCCTTAGTCTAGTTTGTGGTCATGATTAATGAAGTTGCAGTAGCGAATTAGGAGGCACTTTGCTATCTTTGAAGAGTAAGGACTTCACCCAACTTTAAATATAAAGATTAACCAAAAACTGTAAAACAACACTTAAATGAATCATTAGAATTAATCAATGTCCTTTGTCAAGATCAAAAGTGGTTTAAGACTTAGGATTAACCATCCTAGTCTAACAATTTGAAAATCCTTTTAACAACATTCAAATGAGATTCGTTGGGATAAGATTGAAACCTAGCACACATGCATACACTAAACATTATATCAGTTCTAGAAGTGGTAAGATAAAGAAGAGGACCAATCATACCTTGATATCTCTTCTCATCAATCGATTTACCCGATTCGTCCTTGTCCAATTTGATAGTAGCATTCATTGGTGTTTTTGCTACTTTACATCATCCCATGCCAAATTTCTTAAGAATGTCCTTTGTGTATTTGGCATGGTTGATGAAGATCCCTTCTTTAGTTTTCTTGATTTGTAGACTAAGGAAAAACTTGAGCTCTCCCATCATGATCATCTTAAATTTCCTAGTCATACACTTAGCAAAATCCTCATAAAGAGATTCACTAGTAGCACCAAAAATGATATCATCAATATAAATTTGTACGATGAGTGTATCATGATTATGCCTTTTGATAAACAAAGTTATATCTACCTTCCTATTTTCAAAGTCATTTTGCAAAAGAAAAGAACTAAGTCTTTCATACCAAACTCTTAGAGCTTGTTTCAAATTGTGTAAGGGTCTATTTAATTTGAAAACATAATTTTGAAAGGTATGTGATTCAAAACCAAGAGGTTGTTTAATATAAACTTCCTCTTCAATAATACCATTTAGAAAAGCACTTTTGACATCCATTTAAAATAGTTTGAAATTCATGTGACATGCATATGACAAAAGAATCCTAATGGCCTTTAACCTTGATATGGGGGCATAAGTCTCATCATAATCAATGCCTTCCTCTTGGTTGTACTCTTGGTTATAACCTTCAGTAACCAATCTAGCCTTATTTCTAATGATGAATCATTACTCATCTAACTTATTCGTAAACACCCATTTGCAACCTACAATTGGGTGTTCCTTAGGCCTAAGAACAAGGTTTCACACATTGTTTCTCTTAAATTGGTTGAGTTCCTCTTGCATAACAATCATCTAACTCTCATCATCAAGAGCCTCATAAATAGATTTTGGTTCAAATTAAGAAACAAAGGCAAGATTAATATCTACAGTATTGAGTTATGATCTGGTACTTACACCCTTTGAAGTATCACTAATAATTAAGTCCTTAGGGTGATGCTCGAAAAGTCTCCAATCTTTGGGAGGACCTTGGTATGGTGATTTCACTTGTTGATGTTAAAGATCTTTATCTTCTATTAATGATTTGCTTTCATCATGGTCCTTATCCTTTTCTCTTGTAGTATCCTCCAAATCTAATTTCTCAAAATCACCTATAATATCATCAATCAAAGAGCCTATCCCAAGATCAAGCTTACTAGATTCATCAAATATAATATTCATAGACTTTTAAACAACCATTGAACTTTTATTAAAGACCCTACAGGCTTTGCTAGTAGTGGAATAACCTAAGAAGATGCCTTCATTAGTTTTTGAATCAAATTTCCTTAGTATTCAAGATATAGCACTTACATCCAAAAACTCTTAGGTATGCTAACTTAGGCTTTCTAACCATTCCATAGCTCATAAGAAGCCTTATTAAGAATGAGTTTTTTGAAAACTCGATTTGCAATATAACACAAAGTATTGATAGCTTCAACCTAAAAGTAATTCGGTAATGACTACTCATTGAACATAGTTCTAACCATCTCTACTAGTGTCATATTTTTCCTCTCTATAACGCCATTTTGTTATGGTGTTCTAGGAGTTGAAAAGTTATGGAAAATCTTATTCTTTAGGCAATAAGATTTAAAAGACTCATTTTGAAATTCTTTTCCATGGTCACTTCTTATGGAAGAAATGAAGTAACCCTTTTCATTTTGAATACTTTTTGTAAAACTTTTAAAAGCATCAAAAGTATCATGCTTATGAGCTAGAAAGGAAACCCAAGTAAACCTAGAGTAATCATCAACTAGGACTAGTGCATAATGTTTTCCACCTAAGCTAGCACTCATAGTAGATCCTATCAAGTCCATATGAATTAATTGAAGAGGTCTAGATGTATTTATAATATTCTTTGCTTTGAAGGAAGATTAATGTTACTTCACCATTTGACAAGGATGACATGTCTTGTCTCTAGAGGATCTTAGCTTGGGAAGATCTTCTATTAGGTTTCCCTTGATAAGCTTTGTAAGAGCTCCACGCTAGCATGTCCAAGTCTTATATGCTATAGCCAAGCTTTATTACTAAGAGACATAAGACACTTAAAGGATTGGTTAGCAAATTATTTAAGTCAATTAGGTCGGTATTGGCCTTTCTTTCACCCTTGAAGACTACTTTTTTATCCACCAAAGTGGTAACTCAACATTCTCTAGGGTCAAAGGTGACTTTTTTACCTTTATCACATAATTGACTTATACTAAGCAAGTTATGTTGTAAGCCATCAATAAGTAAAACATCATTAATTAAAGAACAACCATTTTTACCAATGGTCATAATGCCAATTACCTTACCCTTGGCATTGTTTCCAAATGTGACATTGCCACCCTCATTTTCCTTTAGGGCCATGAATAGCTTCCTATTGCCCATCATGTGCTTTGAGCATCCGTTATCCACATGAAAATCATTTGCTTCATTAGTGGTTGCCAAACACCCCTACACAACACAAGTAAATCATCTTTGCTTTGGTATCCAAGCATACATGGGTCCTAAGGGGTTGGATTTTGAAGCATCCTCCAACTTGAGGTGAGCCTTCCTAATATAGTAATAAACATTTATGTGTCCATATTTCATGCAATAGTGGTATTAAAGTTTAGACTTAGATGTCTTTCTCTTATGAATTGCCTTGGTATGAGTGGGAGATTTCCTCATACCTACATGATGTGTGTGTGAGCATGAACATGTATGAATGGGTGTAGTATTTGATTTTTTAGGTGTGTTTGAATGAGCATGCCTTTTATTGTACATATATGCATAGTTGGTCTTTTTAGAAATAGACTTAAGCCTTGTTGCACCTTTCCCTTGCCCTCAGGCAATGGTGGTTTAGTGCTTTGAGCACTTTTCTTTCTAACAACCTCAATACTTGAAGTTTGAGGTGTTGAGGCCTTGATGAATGTTGTGATTGAAGGTGTAAAAGAAGAGGCTCATTGAAGCCTAAACCATGGCTAACAAAAGGAGGTCTTTGTGATATAAAAAGTGTATCCAAAGCTTTCTTGCCTTTGTGGAACTTAGATATAGAGTTTTTAAGCTCAATGACTTTACCTTTCAAAGAGTCATTTTCTTTTCTTAATGAAGTTAGATATGAAGATACCTTGGATAGACTCTCCATAGACTTCTTGAGTTCTTTATTTGAAGCTCTCAATTCAGTTACAAGACTATTTAGGGACTTAATTCATCCTCTAATTTAGTGCGCTTCTTCTTATAAGTTTTCATTTATGACTTATATTTGTCATATTTCATGGTGAAAGACTCTAAAAGCTCATCATCCACATCATCTAATTCATCAAATTCAGAATAAGAGTGAGGTGAAGTGCTTACCTCATCATGAATCCTCTTAAGCCATGAAGCATTGGTTTGCAACCTTTTTTTCTTCATCTTCACTTGAGCTATCATCCCAAGTTGCTTTGAAGGTTTTTTTTTTGTTTGTCCCCTTTCTTATTCTTCTTCTTCAACTTGGGGCTGTCATATTTGATATGGCCTTGCTTGCCACATTCATAGCAGGTGACATCATTTGATCTTTCTTTAGGAGTTAGAGTTACTTTCTTGAAATTCCTTCTTTCTTTCCTTCTTCTAATAAGCTCCTTAGTTCTTCTTGAAAGCATTGCAAGCTGCTCCTCCTCCTTATCACTTTCCTCTTCACTTGAGGCTACTTCTACTTCCTTTTCCCTTAATGAAGAATTAAGTGCCAAGGTCCTCCTTTCTAGTTTTTCAGATTTCTCTCTTTGACCTCTCATTCTTTTCATTTCTTCATCCTTCTTCATGGTTAACTCATGAGTTAAGAGTTTGCCTATTAGGACATCCGTTGGCAGCTTTCCTATCTCTAGGTTGGACTCTTGGATACTACAAACAAGTAGGAAACCAGAGGATCGATCATATTGGAACTAGGTGGTGGTTGTGGAGGTCTTGGATCTGGTTGTGAAGGCTTTTTAACAGATTCAGAAGATTTAGTTGAGTGCATGGAAGTATCAGACTGTTGTCCCATGCACTAAATTTTTTAAGAGGTAGAGATTTCAAAATTTTAGAATTTTCCTCATGATTGGTGAGAATTCTCCCAAACTTCTTCAAGTTGATGATAATTGCAAAGAGTCTATTTATCATGTTTGTGATGCTTTCTTCCTCCTTCATAAATAGTTCCCACTCCATCATATACATCTCAAGTTGGCTAAATTTCACTAAGGTGGCACCCTCATGATAGTTCTCCAAAGCCTTCCAAATACCATGAGCAGTAAGGTAATGTTAGACCTTTCCAATTTCTTCTCTTAAAAGAGAAATTAGAAGGATTTCCATGGCTCTTATTTTTGCCATTGGATCTCCTATAAGCTTCAATCTACTCCTCTATAGGGATCAACTCCTCTCTTCCATCCACCACTTTGATAGGTGGCTTCCACTCCTTTGCAATAATATCCCAAAGGTCTACCATATCACTATCTATATAGATTTCCATCCTATACTTCCAATGAGTATAGTCTGCTCCATAAAAATATGGCTTAAGGTGAGTGTGGATTCTTTCTTGTGCCATGATCTTTACTCACACAATTAAGCTTTAGAGTGACACTTGGTTCTGATTCCATTTGTTGGCCTAGAACACCAAGAAGGGGGGTTGAATTAGTGGCTAATTTAAAAATTAAAAGGAAAGGTTAAGGTGTTTGAGAAGTTAAAATGGAGAAGAGAAAAATCAACACAAGAAGTTTACGGTGGTTTGGGTGTTAACAAACCCTACGTCCGCTCCCTAATTCCCCGCAATTAGGTATTTTACTCAACTAACTTGGTGTTTTCAAGCTCACACCCAACTTATACAACTTGTGTTTTATGGCTTACATAAAACCTTTACACCTTTTGTTTTTAGGCTCACGCAAAAACCTCTCACAAGTGTTTTGGATATGCTCACAATTCAACCTCTTTCAAGAGTTTTAGAATTTAGGCTAACTCACAACCTACTTACAAAGGTGTTTATTGCTCACACCAAACAATCAATAATACATAAAGAAGAATAAAAGAATGAGTACTAAATTGGCAAGAGTTTGGTTATAATTAATTGAATTATCTTGCATTTACATCAGTTTGGAGTATTTATAGCCCACATCCACCAAAGAGATGTTGCTCAAAAACTATCCCCAAATCTCTAAGTTGTGCTAGGCAGATTTTGCATTAAATGCTTGTTAGGCAGATGTCGTAGTCACTACTCTCATTTTGCGGTCGTGAATTTCCAATTTGCACTGAGGAAACGAAAATCACGACAAAGAACCCTGTTCTGCGTCTAATGGCTCGTCCACGTGTCTTTTACCCATTGATTGTTTAGGAAATATAACTGTTGTGTTTAACCAACTACTTAAAAGTCACGGTTACTAGTTAGCTTTGTCTCATAACTGAGGTAATGAATTCCACTGTTTGGTGAGGAAGCTCCAACTTCTTGAGTCGTAGTCATAACCAAATCTTTGCCTCATGATTTTTTATTTCTAACGATTGCCTTGGACATTTGGCGTGTTGTGACTGTGGCTTTGGTTCCCTCCTTTGTCACTATGAAATTCGCATCGCGACCTCTAATGCGAAGCCATCACAAATTCTTCTGTGAATCAATCAATGCTCCTTCGGTTGAGTTGCGGTTGCAAATTTGCCCATAAATCCTTTTGCCCTAGTTTCATCTATCCTAATAGCGAAGTTGTGGTCGCAATTTTAGAGATACCAATCGTGATTTTGGATGTTTTTCTAAAAGATGGAGTTTTTGATTTCCATCCAACTTCCAATGAAGACAAATCTTATGTAATGCAAAACAATTACAACTGATCAATCTCCATTGTCAAGATCAAAAGAGGTTTATGACATAGGTTTAACCAACCTAGTCTAACAACCTTAATCGCGACTGTGACTTTTGGTTGGTTGGATAAATGTAAACTATTTTTTTGGCAAACCAATAACAACATGCCATGTGGACTAGTTGTTAGACATAAAATAGGGTTCTCCACCATGATGTCAGTCTTTCTAGTGTAATTTCTAAATTCGAGACCGCGAAATGCCAGTCATGACCTCGAAATTAGTTTGAAAGGCATTTAATGCAAAATTTGCCTAGCTTACCTTAGAGATTTTGTCATAGTTTGTTAGTAACGTCTCTTTGGTGGTTATTGCCTATAAATACTCCACCAAACACACATGAATGCAAGTGAATATGATTGATTATAGCCAAACTCTTGCAATTTTACTTCTAACCCTTTTGTTCTTTATATGTGAGTTAATATTATTGGGTGTAAGCATTAAACACCATTCCAATTAGGTTTGAGAATTAGCCTAGTTGTCAAAACTCTTGTATCAGGTTAAGTGTGAGCCTTTGAAAAAACACTTGACTGAGGTTTTTGTGTGAGCCTTAAAACACAAGGTGTAAGGTTGTGTGTGAGCCATTAAAACACGTTGCACAAATTTGGTGTGAGCTTAAAAACACCATTGAGAGTTAGTAGAACACCCTATTATGAAGGCTTAGGGAGTGGGTGTAGGGTTTATTAACACCCAAACTACTATAAAAATATTGTGTGTTCATTCCTTCTCATTTTCTTTCAATCTCCCAAACACTTTATCTTCCCCCCAAATTTTTAAATTCCACCAATTTAGCCCTTTGGTTGGTGCTCAAGGGCCAACAAGTGGTATTAGAGCAAGGTTCTCATTAAAACTCTTAATTAAGTGAATAAAGACCATGACATAAGAAGGAATCCATACCCATCTCAAGCCATACTTTGATGGATCCGACTATACGCATTGGAAGTGTAAGATGGAGATATACTTGGATAGTGATGTGGTAGTTCTTTAGGATTTTGTGGCAAAAGAATGGAAGCCTCCTACTAAGGTGGTTGATGGAAGTGAAAAGTTAATCCCAAGGGAAGAATGGATGGAAGCTCATAGAAGATCAGATGGAGGGAACACAAGGGCAATGGCGATCCTTCTTAGTTCCTTGTCAATGGAAGAAATAGGAAGAGTTCAATATTGCCTCACAACCCATGGAATATTGAAAGCTTTAGAGAATTACAAAAAAGGCACAATATTTGTGAAATCCAGTAGATTGGAGATGTATGTGATAGAATGGGAGTTATTCATGATGAAGGACAACAAAAGCATCACTGATATGAATAATAAACTCCTATCCATTGTCACAAACATGAAGAAATTTAGAAGGATACTCATCAATCATGAGGTAAACTCTAAAATACTTAAATCCTTACCTTTTGAGAAATTTGGTTTCAGGGTGTGCAACATATAAAAGTCAAATCCAAATATTGGAAAAGTTCAAACAAATGCCTTCATAGGTAAGATTTTCACTCATGAGTTAGCCTTGAAAAAGGATAAGGAGATGAAGAATATGAGAGGGCAAGGGGATAAGAATGATAAAATAGAGAATAAGACCTTAGCACTTAAATCCTCATCTAAAGACAGAAGTAAAGGATGTCTCAAGTGAAGATGATAGTGAAAAAGAAAAGGAGGAGCTAGTTATGCTTTCTAAAAGAGCCAAAGAGATGATAAGAAGAAAAAAAGATAGAAGGAACTTTAAGAAGGCATCTTTCAACCTCAAAGAAAGGATGAGTAAGGTAACATATTATGAGTGTGGCAAATAAGGCCACATCAAATATGATTGCTCCAAGCTAAAAAGAAGAAGAAAGGAACAAAGAAAAGAAGAAGAGCTTCAAAGCTACTTAGGATGATAACTTAAGTTAGGAGGATGAAGATGAGGAACTGGGAAATTTATTCTCCATGGCACAAGATGACACTTTAAATGAGATAAGCTGTTCACCCTATTCTTTTGAAAACTATGATGTATTAAATGATGTGGATGATGAGCTCTTGGAAGCTCTTACCTTGAGATGTGACAAATACAAGTCACAAATGAAAACTTACAAGAAAAAATATTGTAAACTAGTGGATGAATTTAAATCCTTAAATGATCTTGTAAGTGAGTTGAGGACTTCTAATGAAGAACTCTAAATTCTTTAGAGATTCTTTCTAAGTCTTTATCCTCTCTTAACTCATTGAGAAAGGAAAATGATTCTTTAAAGGGTGAAGTTATAGAAGTTAAAAACTCCATTTCTAAATTTCACAAAAGGAAAAAAGCTTTAGATACATTAATTGTATCTCAAGGACCTCCATTAGTTAGACATGGTCTTGGCTTCAATGAAGCCTCCTCATCATCTAATCCCCTTCTCACTACTTTTATTAAAGCTTCAACACCTCAAACATCTAATGTTGAGGTAGTTGGGAGAAAGAGTGCATATAACACTAAGCCACCAATGCCCAAAGGCAAAGGGAAGCCACATCAAGGCTCAAAGCCTATGCAAAAAAGGCTAACCATGCATATATCTACACCAAGAAACATGCTTACCCCAATACACACAAAAAGTTCTCTTATACTCTTAACCATTCATGCATATATTTACACTCACATCATCATAGTATGAGAAGTACCCCTACTCATACCAAAGCTATGTATAAGAGGAAGACTCACAAGTATAAACTCTAATGTCATTATTACATTAAGTTTGGTCATATAAATATCTATTGTCATATTAAGGCTCACTTCAAATTAGAGGACCCTTTTAGGCCTAACCCCCGAGGACCCAAATATGTTTGGATACCTAAACAAAAGTGATTTATTGATGTTGTATAGGATTGTATGGTAGCCACCAATGATGACAATGATTAGCATATGAATAGTAAATGCTCAAAGCATATCACAGGCAACAAAAAGCTATTCATGGCCATAAAAGAGAAGGAAGATGGCAATGTCACTTTTTGGAACACTGCCAAAGGTAATGTCATTGGCATTGGAACAATTGGTAAGAATGGTTATTCACTTATTGATGATGTTCTTCTTATTGATGGTTTACAATATAATTTGGTTAGTGTAAGTCAATTATGTGATAAAGGTATCAAAGTCACCTTTGACCCTAGAGAATGTCAAGTTACCACTTTGGTGGATAATAAGGTAGTCTTCAAGTGTGAAAAGTGGGGCAATACCTACTTAATTAACTTGGACAATTTGGATAACCAATTATTCAAGTGTCTTGTGTCCCTTAGCAATAAAGCTTGGCTTTGGCATAGAAAACTTGGTCATGCCAGCATGAAACTCCTACAAACCTATCAAAAGTAAAGCTAGTGGAAGGTCTTCCTAAGCTAAAATTCTCAAAGGACAAGACATGTGGACCATGCCAAATGGGAAAGCAACATCTATCTTCATTCAAGGTAATGAATGTTGTAAGTATAACTAGTCCTCTTCAACTTATCCATATGGACTTGATTAGACCTATGAGGAGTGCTAGTTTAGGTGAAAAATATTATGCACTTGTCCTAATTAATGATTACTCCAGGTTTACTTGGGTATTTTTTCTAGCCCATAAGCATGACACTTTCGATGCTTTTAAAAGTTTTACAAAAAGAGTTCAAAATGAAAAAGGTTTAGTTCATTTCTTCTATAAGGAATGACCATGGAAAAGAATTTCAAAATGAATCTTTTGAATCTTATTGTCTAGAGAATGATATTTCTCATATTTTTTCAACTCCTAGAATACCATAACAAAATGTTGTTGTAAAGAGGAAAAATAGAACACTAGTAGAAAGGCTAGAACTATGCTCCATGAGTATTCCTTGCCTAATTACTTTTGGGTTGAAGCCATTAATACTTCATGTTACATTACTAATCATGTTTTCAAAAGACCATTCTAAATAAAACTTCTTATGAGCTTTGGAATGGTAGAAAATCTAAGTTGTCATACCTAAGAGTCTTTAGGTGTAAGTGCTACATCTTAAATACCAAAGACAATTTTGAAAATTTTGATTCTAAGATAAATAAAGATATTTTTCTAGGATATTCCACCTTTAGTAAAGCCTACAGAGTTTTCAAAAAAAGTACTATGGTTGTTGAAGAGTCATTGAACATTGTGTTTGATGAATCTAGTGAACTTGATCTTAGGAAAAGTTTTCTTATTGATAATCTTGCGGTTGACTTTCAAAAATGGAGTTAGAGTCAACTTAAAGAGAGATTGTTAAAAACCACGATGATGACAAGTCATAAAGAAGGAAAGGAATCCCAACCATAACAAGTAGAAATTTCAAATCAAGATCTTCCCAAGGATTGAAGATTCTCCAAACATCACCCAAAGGATCTAATTATTGGTGACACTTCTAAGGGTGATTTTGGCAAGTGTATAACTAAGGAATTTGAGATTGCATGATAGAAGAGCTAAAGTTCTTTTTTAGCCTACAAATCAAGCAAACTAAAGAGGGCATATTCATCAACTAAGCTAAGTACATAAAGGATATACTTAAGAAATTTGGCATGGAAGGATGCAAAGTAGCAAAGACACCAATGAGTGTTACCAGTAGACTAGACAAAGATGAATCGAGTATGTCTGTTGATGAAAAAAGATATGAAGCTATGATTGGTTCTCTACTCTATCTCACTGCCTCTAGACCCGACATCATGTTTAATGTATGTATGTGTGCTAGATTTCAATCATGTCCTAAAGAATCACATTTTAATGTTGTTAAAAGGATTCTTAAGTATTCACATGACACATTGAACTTAGGTTTATGGTCTCCTAGGAATTCATCTTTTAGCCTCTTTGGATATTCGAATGCAGATTATGCCATTAGCTTACTAGATAGAAAAAGCACTTCTAAAACTTGCCAATTTATAGGAGAATGCTTAGTCTCTTAGTTTAGAAAGAAATAAGTTTCAGTTGCCTTGTCCACTATAGAAGCAAAATATGTGGTTATGGGTTATTATTGCAGCTAAGTTTTTTGGATGAAACAACAACTAAAGGATTATGGAAAATTTATTGATCACATACCCATCAAATGTGATAATACAAGTACAATAAATCTTTCAATGAATCCCATCAAACACTCTAGGAGTAAACACATTGACATTAGGCATCACTTTCTTAGAGATCATGCCCAAAGTGGTGATGTAGTGTTGGAATTTATTGACACTAATTATCAACTTGTAGATATTTTCACTAAACCTTTCAATAAAGAAGGGATGAATTTCATTAAGAGGGAGCTAAGAATGCTTGATGGAAGGTCCCTAGAGTGGAAATCAGATCTTATAGGATGTTCTTTATTTAGTTCATTGTTTTGTGTAAATGGATGATATGTTTGATAGATGTACACTTAACTACTTCGGATGTCTTAATTCCTTATGCAAATGTGCTTCCTATACCAATTTGCATGAATTAAGCATCAATACGTTAATGGATCATAATTTGGAAGGATAATTTTTTTTATCTCTTCCTTATTTCTCTTCTTACCTCGTAATTCACTATCGCTACTTTCCTTTCACGGTCGTAATTTACAAGCACTTGTCAAATTTTATGTCATACGTCAAATTAGCGATCACGATCTTAATTCACCACTGTGAATTTTTTTCAAAAATTCAAAAGTTTTAACCATTGATTCATTCAATTTTTGAGGAATTCTTATTCGTTACTCAAATTTTTTGTAATTAACAGTCATGACTTGAGGTTTGCAGTCACGAATTTGAGTAACTGCCATGCATTAACTGATTTGACTGCCAACCAACGACACCTCTTCATTTATTGCCAATTTGACCATTTATTACCATTTTTGCACTAAATTATTTACTATTTAAACCCCTTCTAACACTGTGCCATCTCACTTTTACACATTCTCTTCATCTCTTTTCATTTTCTTGTCTCAAACCTTCTACCATCTTTACTCTTCTCTAATGGCACTAAAAAAGCTCTCTAGAGCAGAGAAAGGAAAGGGCATAGCCCAACCCTTTGGTCTTCTTGCCCTTCACTTGATGAAAGGGACTATCAAATAAGAGAAAGACGATTACAAAGCCAACTCCTTCAAAATTATTCAACCCAACAAGATTCCCTCAATGTTTCTCCTTAAATCCCTAAGCATCAAGGATGAAATTCATGCCTACTTATCCAACTTGGGCTGAAAAGAGTTTATCTTTCAAAATGAACCCGGATATGAAGAAATTGCTAGGGAGTTCATGTGCATGGTCGGTCATATTGAGCCAAAGAGCCAAATCTAGAGCAGGTCAGTATAAGTTAATTTTTTGGGCTTTTGGGGACCCTTTCTTTATCACATTTGAACAACTCTCTAACCTTTTTAATCTTCAAGTGGGAAATGATAGTCCTTTCATCATCTCTGTACTTGATATCATCTATTTAGAATTTTAGACTGAAATTTCCATTGAAACCAAACACGACCCAAAAGCATATTTGGCCAAGCATATCTGAACCCTGCCAAATTGACTCTTTCATCTTATCATCACCTTTTTTGTAAATGCTAGAGGTAATGGGAAGGAAATGGTCTCTTAAAAAACCTAAACTTTATTTTTTTGCTTAACGAAAAACAAACCCATCCAAACTAGCAGATAACTTATAGATCAATTGATTCACATGAGTACTAAGCCCAAGAACCAATCCCTTATGCCCTCTCATGTCACAACAATTTATAGGTATGTAGAAGTACTCAATGAGGAAAATGAAAAATTCCTCACAAAGAAATATCTACCATTCTACAATTTCCTTCACTTGCCTTGCCTCATCAATGCCAAGGCTATACATCTAGATTCTTATACCAATACCTTGGGTTCTTTTTGGGCTAAAAAAGCTTGAAACTTCACAAGCCTCAAAGAGGAAGAGGCTTAGGATATAGGAGGGTACCCAAGTAATTCCATCTCCTAGCCTAAACCTAAAACCAAATCCTTTGCCATCTCTCTCTCCTCAATAAACAAGAAATTGGAAAAAGTTATGAGGATGATCAAGAGGAGATTTCTCTATTTCCCACCTCCATAGTGACTTGATGGATCTTCAAGAGAAGGTGGGTGTTACTCCATGCCACCTCTCTGATTTTGAAGATTGAGAAGATACTTCAGAAGAAGAAGAAGATCAAGAGGTGGAAGAAGGGGATGAAACACAAGGAAGAGGTGCAAATGAAGAAATTATTGAGTCTGGAGATGATGATAGCTCTCTAATCTTTTAGTGTTTTTTCCTAGGTTTGTAGTATTTTGTTTTCTTTTATTTACTTTGCTTGTTTTGTAAGTTTACAATCCCATATTTCTCTATTTCTATTTATCTATATAAATAAAATTATTTGCAATATATGTTTTATATATTTGTTTATGATGAATGATTGCTCTTTTATTTATTATCCCAATTCCTATTTGAATCATGTCATCTATGCACTTTTACTTCCTTTTAACTTATACCCTTTTTTTGATCTTGCCAAAGGGGGAGAGAAATAGTAGTAAAAGAAATTGCATGACATATAATCAAGGAAAGTATATGTTGAGGGGGAGCAATCTAACCTAAAATGTAAATCTTTGATAAACTTAGTTTTCCAACAAGTATTCTATTAAAAAAATACACTCATGCAATTCATTTCCTTTAGTAAAATCAATCGAAGTTATTAAAATAAAAAAAGAGAGAGATTATTAGACTAGGTTGGTCAAACCTAAGTCAAAGGTCTCTTTTGATCTTGACAATAAAGATTGATAGATTCTAACATCTTGTTGATAGGTTCTAACATCTTGTTTAAGTGTTGTTTTTGCAATTTTTAAGATAGGTTTGCATTAAAAGTTGGATGGAAGTCTAAATCTCTAACATTGAGCAAGGCATACCAATTCGTAGTCAAGAGCCTTAAAATTGTGATCGTGGCTGTAACAACCATATTCATTTACATAACTCATATCATTCATGTTCAAAATACATATGCATAAAGGTTTTATCCATCCTACACACAATCAAACATTTATTTGATGTACATATATGTATATGACACAAGGAGAGAGAGAGT
>CATIWR010198971.1:0-34369 GCA_949677035.1 Omphalea diandra | reverse complement strand
GTCATTTTTGCAACTGGAGCAAAGGTTCCTCATAATCTATCCCATATGCTTGATGATTTTCAAGAGCTACTAGTTGAGCCTTATATCAATCTAAAGATCCATCAGATTTTAGTTTGATAGAAAACCCATTTACACCCAATGGGAGTGATAGAGGATGGACAAGGTACTAGATCCCAAGTATTGTTTTGTTGTAAGGCATCAAGTTCCTCCTGCATAGCTTGTTTCCAACAATCATGCTTTATAGCTTATGAGTAAAAGGTAAGTATAGTAGCAGAGGATAGTGTTGCAACTAAAGATGTATGATTACCAAATCTTTCTGGAGAATAGCCATACCTGTCAGAGGTTGAGATATTCGCGAACTATTAGAATGGGGATGTTACTTACTGGTACGATAGAGGACTCATAGGGAGGGCCATCAAGACGGTCCCCATTCCTGCTTCGCCTTGCATACACAATACCAGACCTAAATCGTGTGATAGAATCATGAGAAACAACATTAGAAGAATTGACCTCATCCTTAAAGGTAGGAAGAAGAGAATGAGAAGGAAAGTGTGAGGTGGCATCATAGAAGGGAAAGAAATATTGTTGGTCAAGAAAAATGACATTGCAAGAAATACAAAGCTGTTGAATGGTGGGATCATAACATAGATAACCTTTTTGATGTGGTGCATAACCAAGAAAAACACATCTCACAGATTGAGTAGAGAGCTTAGTTCTTTCATGAGGCGGAAGAAGAGCAAAACAAACACATCCAAAAGGATGCAAATGAGTATATTTAGGTTGTTGGTTATGGAGAAGAAAATATGGTGTTTGATGATTAAGAGTGGAGGATGGAAGTCTATTTCTCAGATGTACAACAGTAGATAGAGCCTCAACCCAAAAATGTGATGGAACATAAGATTCAATAAGTAAGGAACGCACCATATCAAGAAAGTGGCAATTTTTCTCTCTGCCACTCCATTCTGTTGAGGTGTATACAAACAACTTTGTTGAGAAATAATTTCCTTCTGTTGAAGAAAATCTTGAAATTTTTTAGACATATATTCCCCCTAGAATCAGATCGAAAGATTTTGATACCTCGAGAAAATTGATTTTCAATCAAAGCTATAAATTTTTGAAAGACATCAAAAACTTCATATTTGCATCGCAAAAAATATATCCAAAAAAAGTGATTGTGATCATTAATGAAAGTGACAAAATACTTATAATGAGCATGAGATATGACTGGTAAAATCCTCCAAACATCACTATACACCAAATCAAAACAATGAGATGAATGATTATGATGAGATGGGAAAGGAAGAGTTTTTCTTTTTGCCATTTTGCAACTATAATAATAAATAGTGACATCTTTAGCTAAAAAAGGAAATTTATTGCTCAACACCCCAAATTTTAACATTAATAGAAGAATTCAATCATTTGGATGACCTAACTTTACATATCATAATTTGTAATCATGCTTAACAGAATTATAAAATAAGGAAATCACACTTATTGGCTTAGTTGGTGCATTAAAATAAAGAGGAAAGAGTTTGCCCCTCCCTTCGCTATTGTCTTCCATGACAACAGCTCCTGTACAACACAACCGGAAGGAGAAAAAAATAACTTGGCAATTGTTTTCTACTATTTGTCCAACAGAAAGAAGATGAGCAGATAAGTCATGAGAAACAAAAATATTTTATAGCAATGGAGAAGAGAAAATATCACCAATAGAAGTGATGGGAAGATGATCAACATTGGCAATCTCAATTTGCAAGTCACCATCATATTTTTTAACATTAATAAGGAGATCAGATGAAAGAGTCATGTGGTTTGAAGTTGCCAAGTTAAAAATTTAAAAAGTGAGGTAGTTTTACCAGTAAGACCAAGGGCAGAAAAAGCTGATACAATTATCTGTTGAACATGCTCTTCAGTGAGAGAGGGGACTACTGGCTGAGAGGAAGAGGTAGTAACCCCAGTAAACGGATCATTCATCATATTGGTAGTAGAAGTGTGAAAGGCATTAGGATTACGACTCTAGGGACTCTTCTAACATTTTGAGAGAATATGTCCTTTAACTTTGTAATAGTTGCAAAACTTTTGAGGATATTGATTGGCAATATGACCAAATGCCTTACAACTATAACATTAAGTATTGCGTGAATCTTGAACATATTGTTTACCTTAAGCAACATAAGCAACATTAAGAACATTAGCGGAACTTCATTTTTATTCCAAAGTGGTTTAAGTCAAATTACGTTGCTCCTCCCTTAGAAGTTCATACAAACAATTATCCAAAGAGGGAGGTAGAATCCGGTGCAGTAAATTTGAACGCACAGGTTCAAACTCAGATCGAAGTTTCATCAAGAATTGATCCTTTGACTAGCTTAATGAAGAGTTTGAACATCTTCTAAAGAGCAAGTAGGAATAAAAACATATACGATATATGTGTATTCTATCCATAATGTGATAAACCCAGTATAATACTCCTGAATCGACAAATTTTCTTGAGCGTAAAGTGAAATGTCGTAATCCAATTGAAAATGTTTGGCCGAGCTTTTCTAATCATAAACTTTCTTGAGATAATCCCACATAGCTTTGGTTGTCTTATACGGTAAATTGACGACAATAGCTGGTTCCATAGTCTGCAATAACCAACTCTTGATTCAAGCATCTTTGGTGTCCTAATCAATAGCTTTGGTGGGATCATCAGGCTTAGAGTTGGTTACATCAATATGTCCCCATAGTTCCTTCCCTTGAACATAAATCTGAAACTGAAATTCTTAGGTAAGATAATTCTTACCAAAGAACTTGACACGAACTATTTCTATTTTCTACATGACTAAAATTCTGAAAGAAATTGCCAAAAACAAAAAGCTCAAACGTTTAAACCAAGAAGCTACCACTTCTTTCTAAGAACTAACAAAAAAAAACTCACAATCTCACCAAACAAGAGAGTGGCTTTGATACCATAACAAAGGAAGACACAAACATAAATTTCGGGTGAATAATTGGATGCCCAAAACTATGAACTCTCCCTTCTATATATAGGTCAGATACAATCAATAAAATTCCATAATTACAGTACTAATTTCGCCCAATCAAATCTCCCAATTATAACAGAAAAATAATACATTTATAGTTGATGCTATCCCTTAATTATATGAGTTAAATATTCTACAAGATATCATTGACATTTTGAACTCAAGTTTCACATCTCTCTTTTGGAATCCACAAATTATCTTATATTTTAATATCCCTATCATTCCTTACCCTCTATGCCACCCCCTCCTTCACCACCATTCTAACGGCCAATAAACTTTGCCAAATGAAGATCGGTTGATATCCTAGTTGGGCATCATCAAATCAGGCCCATGGAGATCCTTAAAACTCTTCCCACCATTCTTTTTATTTTGCATCATCAAATCTCATGAAGTCCAATGAGTAATTGTCCCCATATTCTTCCCACCACCATCTAGCTATAGAGCTTTTGACAGCTTAACTCATTAAGATTGGGAATAGAAATACACTCATAGAGTATACTGGTATCACCTGGATTACTACTTTGAGCAAAATTTCCTTGCATGCCTTGGACAAACATTTCTCTTTCCAACTCTTCAACTTACTCAACACTTGATCTTGGATAATTTAGAAGACCTTTTTCTAGATTTGCCTATAATAGTAGGTAGACCTAAGTAATTCTCATGTCTTTTCCCCATTTTAACCCTCAACTCGTCCTATATCCTATTTTTTACAAAATCTAGAATATTTCAACTAGTAGAAAGCTTGTACTTATCCAAATTTTTCTATTGACCTGAAGCAGCTTTGTAAGCCTTTAAAATTCCTCGAATCCCATTATACTCCTCCAAGGTTGCTCTAGCGAACACAATGTTGTCATCAATAAAGAAAAGATAAGAGATTGCATGTGTTCATCTCATCATTGTAAAGCCATGAATCTCCTCCATTATGTTATGCATTAGTTATCATTGTTGAAAGCCTTCTGCACATATCAAAAAAAGATAAGGAGATAAAGGGTCACCTTATTTAAGGGCCCTCCTCAGATAAAACCTTTCCTGCAACATAACATTAATCTATAATCAATAGGAAATAGAAGTGACACAATGCATAACCAACTCAATCCACTAAAGCTCATTTTTTCCATAGTAGATCACAAAAAGGTTCGTTGTACCCTATCATAGGCTTTGCTTATATCCAATTTAAGTTCTAAACTAACCTTCTTCCTCATGACTTTCTTTTTCATTAAATGAAAAAGTTTAAAGGTAACTAAAGCATTATCAATAATGTCTACTCGACCAGCATTCTAAGTAGGTGAAATCATTAAAGGCGAGAATAATTTTAACCGATTGGTAACACTATATGAAAAGAGTCAATTACCAATGGAAAAATCCATCGATAATGGCATCGATTCCATTAGAAAAGTGAATTTACTGACAAAATATTGTTGGAAAGAATCTATCAAAAAAGAGATGGTCGGTAATGCATTACCGACGAAATAATGAATTCGTTGGTAAATTTACTGACGAATTTGGGATAGAAATTTCGTCGACAAAGTTAGTCCAAAGGCATTTGCTATCACCGACGAAAATAATACGTCGACATTTTCATTAGCCAATCTAAAGCTAGCTTATTGGTAATTTGAGAGTATGTTTAACATTAAAGGAAGAAGTATCAAATGCAGGAGGAGCAACATGAGCCTGTGCAACATTAGTAGGAGGTTGAGTAAGAGGTGAAATGGGTGGCATAGGCATCTATAGATGAAATTGAAGAGTTATCCCAGTTCACGGGGACACGACATGGAACCAGTCCTCCATTGTTCGTATTTATGTATCTATAGATTAGGCATGGGCATGATAGGATGTGATCCTCTCATTTACTCGCCTTTCGACCTCTCGTTACAAATCCTCAACAGTAGGCAGTGGAGTTGAAAAAGAGCTGGCACCCGAGTAATCATTATAAAAGTGAAGGGCTTGATCACCCATGTCATAGATCCACTTTCACCCGCCCCTACTTTCAATAGGAAAAACTTGCACTCGACCACCTAACAAGGCTCATCAAATCCTAAAGCTGGCTACAATAGTTGGTCATACTGCCTATTGATATTACCCTGCATTTTGTAGAGTTTGAGTGATTATCATAATAATAAATGAAAAAATTAAAAGTAAAATCAATAAGTTATTACTTATGCAAACAATCCTTGAGCATGTATCAATGAAGGTATGCATGTCATGTTGCTTTGAATGTGTATACACGAAGATATTGATGGGCAGAACCTCTCATCCTAGCTGCTAAGCCTATTATTAAGTTAATGAAAAGAAGAAATTAAAAAAATTAAATAAAAATTAAAGAGTAATTCATAAATTTGAAATACACTTAATTACTAATCATCTGTATGCTTAAAATGGGATATAGACCTTTTGGTGTGTCTAGATGGACCTGAGCTAAGACCTTTTTTCTCTGTCCTTCTATTCAGGCTCGCCTGATGAGACACAATATGAGAGTGAGAAGAACTCCATTGCATCTGTCAGTGATTTTAGGCCGCATTGAGCAACCTGGACTCTTTGCCCTTATGTTTCAAATCATCAAGTATAACCTTTTACCTTAAAGAAGTCTTCTTAAAAAAGGTTATCTAAACCAAGGCATCAATTACCTGGTCCCACTAAAATTACTTTTGTAATAATAATAAAGACAAAAATTAATAATTAGTAGATAAATAAAATAAAATTTTATAATATTTAACTTTGAATTGAAAACATTATATGCCTTAAACTTCTCTCAGTAGAAGGTTTTCACGGACTGTGGTACTTTCTTCTAGCTGTAGCAATCTATATGATTCGTTTACTTGAAAATCTTCCAGCTTGCTTGAGAGTATCTAACTGATGAATGCAAACTACAAAAAAATATAAAGAAAAATAGTTATTGTGATAATTATTAAATATTGAATGACATAACTGAAAAATAATTAATACATACCTCCCATGTTGCAAAGAAATCTGAGGTCATAACTCAAGAGTAGGCACTATATAAGAAACATCAAGATTCGTCAGCACAAATTGTCCACTGGATGAGGAAGTATTTGATGGCGAGGGAGTAAAAGGAGTTGGAGATGTACCAGGGGATGAAGCTGGAGGAGTCAAAGATGGATCCTGAAGGAGTGGAAGATGTAGATGGAGCTATAGTGGATGGCAATGTAGGCATCGATGTAGCTGAGTTAGATGGAGGAAGTGGTGGCAAAGGTAGCCTACGATCATGGGTACATCCTCTACCCATTGAACCACCTTGAGCAAGCGTATTCGACTCGCTAGGTATACGACGTGTCATCTGAATTTACATATTATTATTATTATTGTTATTATTATTATTATTATTATTATATATGTATGTATGTATATATATATATATATATAATATAATATTTACATAACAAAAGTAAAGTTCATAAGTGTACAATTACCGAACTGAAGGGAGAAGGTTATAACTTACTCAAAATCATTATACTTTATATCATCTTTAAACATTAAATCTTCTGATAATTTAGATTATGATTGTAGCTCTATTTCATCATCTGACTAAATATCTTCATTTCCATCATTTAAATTGATGAATGACTCACCCGTATCATTTAAACTTCCTGGTGGCTTGACATCCATAATCTCAATTAGAGGCAAATTGTCAACATTATCTTGAAACAAAGCTTTAGACAATGTCTTAATAACAGATTCATACTTCATTTCAACAAATGATCTAGGTTTTATTTTGAATATTGCCCACAGTTAATTTTATTCCATCATAAACTGGGACAAAGAACATAATTCACTTGACAAGCTTACATTGCCAATATAAATTGATCGTATTTATTAAGTCGATGCTTGTTTTCATGCATTTTCATTCCCACATTAGGTATCAAATCAAACCATTCACATTTAATGAAATGGTTCTTTTTATCAGAAATGCATGATACTCCAATTGTAGCACCTTCATTAGTCAATCGTAATAGTCATATGCATTTTAATTATAATGGAAATCCTTAATACTTACTCCATTATTGATTGATCCCCTATTAACACCATATTTTTCATTATGAAACTTGTATCCATTTACAAAGTAAACATGATACATAGACACAATTCATAATAGACCCTTGGCAAGATCAACAATAAATTGATTTGTGTTTCCATTTGTTAGATTATTTGCCTAAAAGAAATAAAATAAACAATTTGCTACATTGATTATATAAATATTACTTTTATAATTTACTATTGCATTATAACTAGTGTATACTCACATATGATTCAAACCAAAATCAAAATTATACCTCCAACTTTTTATCAACCTCATCAATGGATATGTTAGAAAATTATGCTTCAACATGTCAATATATAAGCTCTATAAAATTTTCACAATATAATATTAGTATATCATCATTTCAATATTTACAAAATAATGAATTAAATTAGTCTAATAACTTACTCAACTTATTTTGTTACTTCATGACAACTAAGAAGAATATATGTTTGAGTTATGTGATAATCTTTGTCAGTCAACATCTACTTTTAGATCTATCAAATGGTCTATCTAGATGGGTGAATATTGACAAATTTCCAAGAATATTGTATATTTTTGTGTTTCTCCCATCAACATTTCAAGGTACTCTCATATGCCTTGTATACATATGCAGTTCAAAATAATAAGAGTAAAATGATAAGATTTATTCAACTAAGTATGCAATGCATATAGAACCTTTAACCTGAGCTTTATTCTTGGCATTATTCTTTAAATATCGAAGAAATCTATAACATAAACATGTGGTTAGAGTAAAACTGAATGGATACAATGAAATTGATATCAAATGTATAATGGATACAATGAAAGTAATTATACCTCTCAAATGGATACATCCATCTCTATTGTACAAACCCTACTAGCTTTGTTTCATATGCCAAATGTAGTACTAAATGTTCCAATGAATGAAAGAAACTTAAAGGAAAAATTTATTCCAATTTACACAAAATCAAAGGAATTTCAAATGTGTCATGTCTTCCTCCCTAATTTGTAAGGCAATAAGTTCTTTAAAAAGCATACTCCACTACGTGAGTGATTTCCATACTTGTGAAGGCAATAGCTCACAAAAAGCAATAGGGAGCTGGAGTAGCATAAACATATGACAATCATGGCTTTTTATGGCAAACAACTTTAACTTTTGCATATCGATGCATCAAGCCATATTGGATACATATCCATTTGAAAATCAAATATTCTTGATTTGTTTACTTTCCTTATCCAATGTATATTTTGCCTTTGGATATTTCCCTATTGCATTATCCTGATGTAACTCCAGACGATAACAAAATAACTTCAAGTCTTTTTTAGATTTGGCATTTTAGATTTTCCTTCTATATTCATCAATGTATTAAAATATTCTTAAACGTATTTTTCACAATGTGCATGACATCCAAATTATGTCGTATCAAATTAGTACTATAATAAGGAAAATCCTAAAACATTTCTGCCTACATCTTATTTATTTTGATATTTGAGCATTAACCTCTTCGAACCCAACTTCAATTATCTTTATCAATCGTAATCCAGGGATTTCCTCTAGTACCTCCATTCTTGATCTTATAGGTAGAGCTGAATCTTTCATTATTAAATTCTTAAGAAAAGCAATTTTGTTGCATTTTAACTATTGATCAGGTAGCAAGAATTTATAGGTATTATCAAACTATGATTACCTACCATCATTCAGAAATGTGAAGGCATTATTCTTGATCTTATAGGTGGAGCTAGATCTTCCATTATTAGATTCTTGAAAAAAGCAATTTTGTTACATCTTAATGGTTGATCAGGCAGCAAGAATTTATAGCTATTATGAAACCACGATTACTTACCATTTTTCAAAAGTGTGAAGGCATTAGTATGTTCCATACAATATAGACAAATAAGTCTACCTTGAGTACTCCAACTAGACAACATACTGTAAGTAGGAAAATTATTAACAGTCCATAACAAAGTAGCTCATAACTAGAAATTTTATTATGTGGAAATATTATATGTCTCCACCCTAATTTCCTATAACTTTTTCAATTCAGCAATCATGGGCTATATGAATACATCTAACTTATGTTTGGGATTGCTAGGTCTTAGAACCAAACCAAAAATAAACATATATTCCTCCTTCGTACACACATAGGGAGCAAATTATAAGGTGTCACAATAATTGACCAACATGAATATTATTGTCCAAAAGGTTGAAACCCATCAGTGCATAATCTCAGATGGACATTGTGAATTTAAGACAAAATGTGGATTCATTTGATTAAAATGCGTCCACACTAGAAAATCTGAACAATGTTCCATCACACTATCTTCTTGCTTATACTTAACATTTCATCTCATATACTTAGCAGTGACTTCAAAAGTATACAATCTTCATAGCCTTGACATCAGAGGAAAGTAATACATCTTCTTGTATGAAACCTTTTTTTTTCAGATATACTTGATCCTTGAGGCATGTGCTTATATCTTCATAGAACTTGCACGTCCTCAGGTCACTATCATCACTCTAATATAATATGCAATTATTCTTGTAGTGGTGAATCTTCTCAACTGGAAGTCCTAAACCTTACGTCAACTTCTTAGTGCTATAAAAACTATCAACCATCATATAATCCTCAAGCAACGACTTATTATACCATTGTAAAATATCATTGTACCACCTTTTAGATAAATATTGCTCAGATTTGATATTCATTGATCATGCAACCAAAGATAACTTGAAATATTTTTCACAACTAGCATACAAATCTTCATTAACTGCATCAAGTATATCATACAACTTTTGAGATGTTAGATTGAGGGCTTCACTCATTCCACTCCAATTGAACTCTGGACCAGCAACATCCATTATCATATTATAGGATGCACTATGTTTTGGTTTACTATAGCATACATTATCAGCTATAAGCTCAAGTTCATCTTTAGTTAATGTTCCAGATCTACGCACTTCAATGTGCAAATACCATTCATAATAATTAGCAATAAAATCCCTTTGAACAATATGAAACATTACCGTATTGGGGTCCAAATAATTGTGATTCTGACACTTCTTATAATTATACGAACATCTAATCTTAGGTCCATCCATAAATTCAGGTTGGAAAGTTGTGAATTGGATAAAATGATTTACACTTTGTAATAATTCTGCCCATAATAAACTTGTTGTCCCTTGTTGCTCTAGAAGGGGACTGAATAAGGCAATGGCAAAAAAAAAAAACAATTAAAGTTGTGTGCAAAAATAATGAGAAATTGAGACAATCAATTTATTGAGGTTCAACACAATCCTGCCTACGTCTTCTCCTCTAGTCTTCTCACTAGAGCCTTTCATTATCTAGATAACTTTTAGATGTTATCAATCACCTTTACAATATTGGTTTCCAGGCACTACCACGTCGTGACAAGTAGACTTCTGCGTCCTACTAAAATCATTTCCTAAAGTAGTTTATAGATACTACTTTAAAACTTCCACAAAAGTGGTTTGGATCTTCTAAGATCTCCTAAACCAAAAACTTTCTCTAAAGAATTTACAACTTAAAGATGAGAAAGAATACTCTCACTCAAGCAATAAACAATAAGGAATACACCCACAAGAATTGTTTGATTTGGTGGAGAGTTTTGAGAGATTTCTTCAAGCTTGTTCTTCAACTCTGTTTTTGAAGATGACTTATGCAATCTTTTGACAATGATCTTTCTTTAAAGCTAGATCACACTTATTTTCACCCTTTTATTAAAGATTGCTTTCACAATATAACATACTTTTTTTTTTTTTTTATCATTTTTCTCTTCTTTTTCACTACTTAATTCTATTGTGGGAGGGTCCTTTTATAGGTAGAGACACTGAACTAGTCGTTAGAAAGAAAGTTGTCACTCCACGTTATAAAGAAGTCACTCAACGTCTGTTGGACAATCTCCACCCCCATTGTTGGGTGAGAATACAACTCCAATGCCCGTTGACTGTATTAAAACGCCCGTTAGAACTAGTTGTTAGAGAGAGATTTGTATAGACACTCATCTTCTGACTTTGTCAATTTTTTTAGTTACCAAATCCTTCAAAGACTATTGGAGCTTCTCAACACCTATTAGAATTCAACTTCAACTCCTGTTGAGATATCGACAATGTTCGTTAAAGTTTCTAAAAGGATATGAATTTGATGCTCTATTTTTCAAGTTTTTATATAGTGCTTTAACAATTTTTAGCTTGCTTTCAATGCCCATTGAAGAGGATATCATTGCCTATTGCAAATATGAAGGTGCCCCATTAGAGGGTCCATAACTTTTTACTTTGCTTGGGATCTTTTACAATGCCCGTGTTGAGGCTTTGAGAGTTCTATTCACATTAAGTCATTTATTCCAACGCCTATTGCAAAAATGCAATGTCTGTTGACGTCATGATGAGCCACGCCCGTTGCAAAAAATGTAACACCTGTTGTGAAGGTCAACTTATGAAACTAAAGTGTTTTATATCATCCAACACCTGTTGATTCTTAAGAGTGTCGATGGTTGAAAGGTCCATAAGACTTTACTCACATTTGGGTGTTACGTCAATGCCTGTTGAGAATCTTCAACACTCGTTGATAAAGCCACAAAGCCTGTTGAAATAAAGCAACACTCGTTGGCTTTGATACTTAGAATTTTTAACCAAACTCTATTTTCAAAAACTTTGGATCAAAAGATTATGTACCTGCAAGATTTTACACACTAACTTGGACAAGATTTAGCTTTTAGATATGTTTGTAATCATCAAAATAAGCTTGGTTTATTAACCTCCCAAGCTAGGTTCCACAAAACCATCTTTAAGCTTATAATACATCCAATTCCTATTTAATCTCATTATAAAATCTTGAAAATTGTGAAATAACAATATAATTAAAGATACATTTAATAATACCACTTTGGAATTTGTTAATAAGAGTTTGTGTTATTTCATATCTAATTATATTTCCTTATTTCTCCCTGTTTATAAGGTAAGAACTTAATCCATTAAGAAATACATTGTCATATAACCAACTACCATAACAATATAGTTTACATAACTGTTGAAATTTATGCAGCATCTCATTACAATTCTCTTATTGCACCGAAATGATAAATTTTTTCAATACTTATCATTATACACCAAGAGAACAAGTAAGAGATAATCAACTGAAATTGCTAGCAACATAATGAACTATATTATGTACAAAAAGTTATATTAGATAATGAAATTTTCAAACTGTGTACTTTTAACAATTCAGTGTGATTCTCATCATCCAATGACAATCACACCAAACAGATATCTAACGTTATGTTTATATATTCTTCTATCCAAATCATAGAAAATTCAACTAAATGTCCTGTAAATTACATATTTGCTTGGTATTGTCTTTTTAATAAAAATAAAAATAAAATTCAAAATGTACATTAAGTCCAAACGTACAATATTCAACAAAAAAAGACAGCTTTGAAATTTTAAGTTTTAAGGAGTAATATTAATTTTTTTGAAACCTTTGCATCTATTCTATTTTTTTATGAAATATTATTAATTTTTCAAACACTTTGCAATTTTATGAAAATTTTAGGGTATTTTATTAATTTTTGAAAACCTTTAACATTTATGCAATTTTTCTTGAATAGTATTAATGTTTTAAAACATTTGAAATTTGATGAAATTTTACTGGCAATCTATTAATTTTATGTTACTCATGGAATATTATTCATGAAATTTTATGAAATTTTGCAAATCTTTTAAAATTTTACAAATTTAAGCGGGATATTGTTAATTTTATGGACAATTTACAAATTAAATTTTTTTTATAGAATATTATTAATTTTTTGAAATGTTTTCAAATTGTATCAAATTTTTAGGACATATTATTAATTTTTTGAATTTAATTTATGACAATTATAATTAACTTTTAATTGTTAAGGAATGTCACTTATAATTTTAAAAAAAATTTTGATTTTTAATGGCCAATTTAGGATAAGACAATTTTGGACGTTTTCTTATATTTCAAATTCTAAGGATATTTAACGCAATTAATATTTTGAGTATTTTGTGGCATTCATAATTAACTTTTAATTTTTATGGAATGTTACTTATAATTTTCAAAATTTTTAAGCAGTCAATTTAGGACAATACAATTTTTGGATATTTTCTTATATTTCAAATTTTAAGGATATTTAATGCAATTAATATTTTGAGTATTTTATGGCATTCCCAATTAACTTTTAATTTTTATGGAACTTTATTTATAGTTTATTAATTTTTTTTTCATTTTTTAGGCAAACTTAGGATAAGTAAAATCTTTAGAAATTTTATTATATTTTTTTACAACAATTTAAGGTAATTAATTTTTTGATTATTTTATGGCATTCATGATTTTGCTGTAAATTTTTTATAAATTATTAACCTTTATGGAATACTAACTTAATTTGAATTTCATAATATACAAAAATATAATTAGAACATACAAATTTTTCATATAATACACTAAATTACAAAAAAAAAATTATACTTTTAAATTAAATATTTAGCTCTCGATGTGTAGAATGCCCAAAATAAACTAATAAAAGATTTCTATCTAATCACAAAACACAAACTAAAAATATAAATAGTAAATATAAATAAAATATTATACACATTCTAATTATTACACAAATTCAAATATACACAAAATACAATAGAACCAAAATTACCATATTTCTCTAAATTTAATTAAAATTACAATAAATTAAAAATATTACACCAAATTTTCAAAATATAATCAATTTAAACTAAATTGCAAAAATTACACATTTTACACTAAGTTTACACTAAATTTACAATAAATTTATATAATGTAATAAATTTACACTAAATTAAAAATATACAAGTTTCACACTAAATGAATAATAAATTTATAAAATTTGCACTAAAATTACACTAAATTTATTAATAAATATTCTTTAAATTACACTATTTACAACTTTTTCATTAAAATTTCTCAAATTTTACAAAATATAATATATTTACAATAAATTACATAGTTTACTCTAAATTTGCACTAAATTTACACCAATTTTCTGAACCTTAAAATTAATTATTATTTATAATTCAAAAAATAATTACAAAAACTCCGCAATTATAAACAATAAATTCCATAACAACAAAAATTCAATAATTATAAACAATAATTCCTTAATTACAAAAATTCCATAATAAACAATAATTTCATCATCACAAAACATCCATAATAACAAAATTCAACAAAAATTCCATAATAAACAAAAATTCTATAATATCCAATAATTCCATTATTACAAAAATTTCAGAATTCAATAAATTAATTCAACAAAATCACATTACTCTCAATATGTAATCATCAATTACAAAAAACAAAATTCCATTATTCTCAATATATAATCATCTATCACCAAAAAATTCAAAATCACAAAAACCAATCAATACAAACAAAATAATAAACTAACTTGGATAGGACATAGATGAATTGGCGTCGGAGGCGGCAACAATAGGCATTGGTGTCGGCAGCAGGAGAAGAAGGTGTCAATGTCAAGAACAGTAGAGGGAGGAAGGAGAGAAAGAAAGCAGAAAGGCAGAGAAAGAAAACAAGGAAGAAGAAAGGAAGAAGGTCTGATTTTAATTAAAAAATTGTCAATGGATGACCGACGAATTGCCATGTTAGATTAAAAAAATCAATCAATAAATTATTTTCAAAAATTTATTGATGGATTACCGATGAATGTGTGAAGCGTTCTTTTCCACACTACTTCTCAACTTCTATCCATCGCTAAATTTGTTGGCAAATTAAGGTGCCAAATTTTACTCGTGATTTCTCCAAAGGATTTCTATCAGTAAATTACAACAGTTCTCCCTCGTAAATCCATCGTTACATTTTTTGTCTCTTTTCCTTTCCGTTGTTAATCCATCAAAATTTATCGATGAAATCAAATCCGTCAGCAAATTCGGTCATTAATTAAACTTTTTCTTGTAGTGCATGACCTTAGAAATAATCTAGTAGATTACATTACATAGACTGATCAATGGAGAATCCTTAGTAAGCTTAGGATTCTTAATTTTAGGGATCAAGACAATATAAGTACGGTCAAAAGACCTAGGATCGTAAACATTATTAAGCACATTAAAGACTACGAACAGTATCATTATGAAAAAGATGCCAAACTTTTTGAAAAAAGAGAGGAGACATACCATTTGGACTAGGAGCCTTTGATGGATGCATTTATTTCAAAGCTTTGTACACCTCATATGCATTATAAGGGTTAGTTAATAAGGTATTTATCCGTGGGGTTACTCTCGACTCAATAGAATCTAATACTTTATGCATATGTCTAGAGAGGCCTTAGATTTAAAGATCTCCTAAAAATAAGTTGTCATAACATTAGCAATCTCCTCCTCACTTCTTTGCCACACCCCATCCTCATCCTTTATTTGCTTAATTTTATTTCTTGGCCTTCTCTAATTTGCTTCTCATGGAATAAATTTGCAATTGTTATCTCTATCTTTAAGCCATTGAAATTGTTGACACCACATAATTTCCTCTTTTTTAATAAATCTTGCAATTCCCTTTCCAGTTTTCTAGACCTCTATATATTTTCCTCAATTGAAACCCCATCTTGCAACAGCTACAATTCGTTCCTCATAGCCCTTGATCTATGATTCACATTCCCAAAAACCTTAGAATCTCACTCCTTCAATACACTGCTACACTGTTTTATCTTTTCCATTACACTTGAATCCTCACCATTCAACCCCCACCCATGTTGCACCACCTGCTCACAATCCGAGTGTTGAAGCCATTTGCTTTCAAATCGAAAAATCCATCTCTTCCTCTTACTATTTGATTCCCCATCGTGCATACTTGTGACCACTTTCACAGGGGTGTGAGTCAATTGAACACATGGCAAATGAACAACCTTGACCGACATAAACAAAGACAGGCACGCCTCATTAGCCAAAGCTTTATCAAGCCTCTCCCATATACTAGTTTGGTCACTTTATCCACTTGTCCATGTGAACTCCCTTCCCACAAATCCCAAATCAGGTAAGTTTCACCTTTTCAACTTGTCCCTAAAGTATTGAAAATCCCCATCAAGTCTTAATAGTCCCCCCTCTTTTTTTAAAAAACCCACATAATCTAACTAAAATTGCCTACACAAAGCCATGGTTGTGTGAAATCACACTGAATATGCCTTAAAGTTCACATGTTAATATCTTGTTCTTGCTCTGGCCATCCATGCACTCTAGAGAATACTACTGTTGGTTAAGGTTTTTATTATGCACCATAAATGAGACACGGCGTTGTGAATACGATATCAAAGTCATATCCACATGCTCCTTCCATAAAACACACAAACCTCCACTCCTGGGCCTTCCTATACCTACACACTCCACCATAAAACACCATGAGTAAGCCAACACCTTTCTGCTCAAGTCTGCCATTTGAGATTTCTTTTTTGTTTTTTTAAATTTTGTCTCCATCAAGAAGATAATGTAAGGATCTTCAACACTCAACAAGTTGCGCAATGCCCAAAATGTCCTGTCGTTCCCAAGCCCATGTAAGTTTGAAAATAGAGAACATATTTTAATATTAAAATAAATTTATAATGATTTAAATTAAATCATTCAAATCAATCATGAATCAAGTCAAAATCAGATTGACCCATAAATTAAACTCAGATTGAGTCAAGTTTGAATAAAAAGACGGCCACCTCTCATTAATAAAATTTAAATAGTCATGGAAATAATGATAAAATAGCACACTTCTACATCCAAGTCAGTCACAAACTTTGCTAATTCATTTGCACAATAATTAGCTTTCTAAGAAACATGTTGAATATATTCTGCAATTCTTTCTTAATATTTGCTTAATTTAGTTCATAATAGGGAATAATTAAACACCCTGCATACCAATATGATGAGAGCACATTTTCACAATTACTTTTTTTTCTATAATAATGAATTTTAGTTTATTATCAAAATTTAAAGCTTGATGATTGAAAAATTACAAATTTGGATACTTTTTATAATTCTAATCAGTTCTAATAATTTTATTCATTCAAGTTACAAAATTTAATTATTTAGGCTTCATTTGCAATATAAAAAAAATATTTTCTTTGGAAAATATTTTTACATTATCTGATAGTTGGTGCACTCAAAAAATTAGTCGATAAAACATATTTTTCTGATTAATGAGAAGCTAAAGAAAATAACTTCTTGTTTTGAAAAAAGGAAATCACTTTCAAATTTTAATAAATAATGAAAAATAAATTATATGAATATATATATATATATATATATATATATATATATATATATTTATTGTCATTGATTATTCTTGACTATCGGCACGTTGGCCAATAGTGATCCTTGATGATTAGTACCTACAAAAATTTTCATTTTTAATATATTTTATAGTAAATAATAAATAGTATAAATATAAAGTGTTTGTATTATGAATTTTGTTATGAACTTATAAATAAAAAAATTAATATTTTATAATATATTTCAAAACTAAAAAATATATTGCTTAGAAATTTTTTATAAATAATATATTTTTTAGAAAAAAAATTATTTTCTAGAAAACAAATGAAATCCAATTTACACTTTGTGATCTTAATCTCAAGTTAATTTCTATTCAAAATTAGCTTTATTTTGAGCATGGATCCTAATAAAAGAGTTATTAACGTACACTTTACCAAAAACTATACAGTATGAATGATTTATTTAGTGTGTGTATGTACCATTGTCGCATGTATAGAATTTTCAATGTCAAATCATTTTTGTTGGAGGAGATGGAGTTCATTCCTTATTTTTTCATTATCAACGGTTAGTATAATTTGTATTGTTTATTGATCAACCTTTGATTGGATGACATTAGAATTATTTCTAAATTAAATGATTGTGAATTCAAAATTTAATTGAAATTAAATTAGCAAAAAAAGATAATGCATATTATTATCTCTTACATATAAAAGGTGGCAAAGAGATAAAGTTGAATGAAATTCAAGTTTGAATTCAGGTTATTTTGAGTTTTTTAAATGAAATAAATTATATCACTTAAAATACAAAGCAAATTAAATCAAGATAAAAGAAATCTCAAATTTAGGCTAGAGTCATTCATTAATAAAAGCGAACAAAATAAAGATTGAGATGAAGACAATAACGGAGAGATGAAAGGGAAAGAGTGTTAGAGCTACCCTTTAGTCTTAACTTCATTCTCGCTTTATAGGTCATAGGTAGCCTTATATTGTATGGCCAAGCAAACATTAAATTCACAATATAATCTAAACAACATAGTAGTTTATGAAAATTACCTCTGATCTTTGTCCATTTAATTTCATTATCACTAAGTTCGATTGGGTTGTAGTAAATTACAACTATATATATTTTTAATCTTTAATGGTATCCATTCAAACAAAAAAAGAGAATTACAATAACATCAATTTAACAAACTTGTTTAAATGGTCTATTTAGGAGAGTGAAAAGTGACTAGGTAAGAAATCCTAGTATCCATAAAGTTTTCTTCTTCTTACCCTTAGTCATCCATTAATGTTCTCTTCATATAAGAAAGCTTCAAAACCCTTATTTCAATTAGGTAGTTTTAGTCTATTATATCAAAGCTTCATTTGGTCTTTATATTTTTAAGCGCTTATAATTAAGTCCTTAATTAAAAAGCAATTTGCAATTGAGTCCAAACTTTGAAATCTATTACAATCTCTTTTCATTATCCTATTATGTGTGACTCTTTAGGCTTATTAATATGTGTATATATCAAATACTCTATTTAAAACTAAGTAAATTAAATTAAAATTAAGTTCTTTTAATTTATCATTACTTCTCTAATCAATCTTATATTCAAAGATCATGATTCACATTTAGCTTATGCATCATAGCCTCTTAATTGTTAGAAATAACCAAGGTGACTTAATCATAACCTTTAATAAGATGGTTAGCAGTGTGATTCATTCCTTTTATTGAAGATGTCCAAATAAACATAGAATATGGATATGTGACTAATCTATATTCATTTGATCATGTTAAGTAATTAAACAACAATGATTATATCATTTTATCTTGAACAAGGATTTCATAGTCAATGGTAGAAAAGAACTAAAGAGACATATTTTAAACACTTGAGTCAATGAATTCTTTCTTGATTACTTATTACCTCCATTATATTTATATTATATTAAAAATAAAACCATAGATCTATCCAATACAAATAATATAATAAATACATTAAAATTCAGTGATTGTAAAATGAGATACTACGGTGATCTCAATTCTAAGGCTTATTTACATATCACTCACAAGAGTACAACATAGGCATATAGGCATTGCTCTATATGATTACTCTTAGTCAATCATTCAATCAACTTTTTCCTAAGTAGGTACCTACAAGTTAATTTTAAGTAACTTGTATACTTCAACCTATGAGATTAATAGTTTCCTTGCTTGATTCTTAAGGAAAGAACATAGTATATATCGATCTCATAGTTCTATCAATATCCAATATTAATACAACATTGACTAGATATAGTTTAATGCAATAAGTATCTCATACTTCTAACTCATTATAATTACCTTTTCAAAGTGTGTTTATTACATGGACTTCATTTTAATTGTTAAATAAGTTATTATATAATAGTAATAAATGAAAGATGAACATGACTATTGTTTGTGATAATTAACACTTAACACATAATACATAAATATTATCTAGTATATGTACTACTAATTTATTGGCCTAAGGCATATACTAATATATACATTGTTAGCTAATTTTGAGTTATTAAGATGAATTATATGATCTAATCCCTTTTTATTAGTTTGTTCTATATGTTTCATGTCGTCATAAGCCTACCTAAGATCAATGACATTATAGCGCTTGGGCTTATTAAGGATTCTTTCATCAAATCCCTTTATTTTTCAAATAATGAAAGGACAATTCTTCATTATGAAATGCTCGATTGACTAGTTAATGCTTACCTTATAAAATTAGAGGTTTGTTAAATAGAGTTTAATTAGACTCACTTCTTAAGACCTCAAATTTGAAGTTTAGAGCTTAGGTTTTTATTAATTTGAAGAAATTTATTCGATCGACCATCCTTAAGTATCATGTTAGGAGTTCAACAATGGTTATCCCACATGAACCCTTTTTACTAATCTACTATCCTTATTATTATGAAGGGATATGGTAAGTTTTTGCTTATGTTGAATGATGCTCGGACTAAATAAATAGGCTCAAGACTAGACATTAATAGAGCTATGAGAGGGAGGCATCTTCTTCTTGAGAAGTAATGACCTATTATATTGGTTTCCAAATCATACTTCTAATTGACTATGATTAGCAGTTTAATCTTCATGATGATTATGTTTTGCCATACTGAGCTTGGCTTGATTAAGTCACTAATTTTGTGAGTGCTTACTCTTTGTATTTTCTCTTCTTTCTTCATTCCATTTTTCCCCCCTCAATTATTTGATATGCCTCAAATGTTGGTTAGATTCTTCAAAGTCAAATGATAAACATTTAACGTTGAATAAGGCTCTTAAGACTAAGAATGCCAAACTTGATAAGTAATTGACTAAAATTAGACTTCTTTTATCTTTAGAATAGTCCACTAAGGAAAAAGTCGAAGCTCAGTTAACTAAGTTGAAAATGAAGTTTGTTCTAAGGTAAAGGGCCTTAGCTTTAAGTTATAGAGGAAGTTAGATGCTCTAAAGAAAAAGAAGTTTAAGCACACTAAAAGTTTGTCTTCTACAGTTGATTATGGTTGCTAGTTCATAGGGTTGGTAAATGGTGCTCTTATGACCATAACAATCTACTTAGGAGATGTACTTGATGGGTACTAAAGTAAAATCATTATTCGATGTTCTAAGTCCTTTCTTATGAATAATTTTTCTTTTATCAAAGTGACATTTTTTGATAACAGGTTAATATTCACCTTAGAGGAAGCTCTAATCAAGCGTAAAATAAAGGATGATGAACTTAAGGATTGTTAAGCATGAAGTGGTTGGTGTTATCTTTAAGCCATATATTACTATTATTGCTACATTTATAATAAACCTAAAGGCTATTTGATCTCTAGTTAGTCCTTGTTTTAATGTAAACCAACTACTAAGCATTGATATCTATTGATGTAAACATTGTTAATGAATAAAAGCGTTTATGTCATTTTGCCTATGATTTACTTCTTATGCCGCATATGATTAACTTCTTATGCCTTTACTCTCTCATTCTTTTTTTTGGTTATTATTATTGTTCTTCTATGCTACTTATGGCTAAATAATTACTATGTGTTTAAGTTTAGTCAAATTGTTTAACCTTTCTGAATCATTTGCCTTTTTTAGGCCACTTATGGCCCAAGATAAAAAAAAAATCACTAAGTATTTAAGTTTAGTCAAGTCATTTGATCTCTTAGCCAATTTAGCTTTGGAATGCTTAAGGCCTAAGTAAAAGTTTCTAATTTTTTAATTTTGGTCAGCCTATCCAATGTTCCAATTGTTAAGCTCTTTTAACTTAGGTTAGAAATTTCTAAGATGGTCATTATGCAAACCACCCCAGGTTCATATTAAGTATTTGTCCAAGCTTAACTGTTTAACTCTTCTCAGCTTCTTGTAGCCTAGGCTATAAATTTCTAAGTTTTTAAGCTCAATCAAACTATTTACCCTTTTTAGCCAGTGGAACTTCCAAGTTAATTATGGCTCAAGCTAGAAATTTCTGAGTGTTTAAGTTCAATTATATTGTTTGACCCCTCTAACCTTTTGGTTGTTTTAGGTTACTTGTGGCACAAGCTATAAAATTTTTAAATGCTTGCATAAAATGTGAAAAATTTTCCTTTTCATTAAGTCGGACTTTCTAATTTTTTTTCACATATCATCTTTAATTGACAAACTTTGTGATACATCAATGTTCAAGTTTTAGGTAGAGGTAGAGGTTTTCCATTAAGCCTACATAAGTTGTTATAGGGGGTCTAATCACTTTAACTATGATGTATGTGGTGTTTCCAATTTACTCATAGTTTTTCTATTCCCCTGTTACCTCTTATGAATTCAATTTATCTAAAGAATTAGTCTCCCTCTATTAGCGTCTACATCTTTATTATTTTGTTATGGTAGTTTTCCATGTTTTGCTTATATGCTACTTTGTGATTATTTACCTTCTTTATTTTCACTATTAGTAATCAAAGTTGCTTCATAGCATTTCATCATGTTTATTCCAATCATAGTCCTAAGTTTAGTGTAAAGCGAGATTGATCCCACATGAACAAGTTCTTTCAAATTGTAAATGAGAAAGAATGGTGTTTTTCTTTAGGATGTTTTAGCGATTACTAAGTATGGAGATGAAATGTTGTAGAGCTATTCATCCTACTAGCCTTTTATCTTGTATAACCACTTGTTAGGCTTGTAAATATTATTTTTTAGCTATCTTAGTCTATCCATTTGTTTGAGGGTGGGAAAACTATAAATGAGGGAGAATGATGCTTCTCCAAAGGATGTTCGGTAAACATATAAAATGTTGAAGAGCACATCGGCCCACTATCCCTTTATTTTGTCTAATAATTTCTTCAACTCTATAAGAATTATTTTATTACTTACCTCAGTTTATCCTTTTTTTCTAAGGATGGGTGGCTAATATGAACTTATGAGTGATGTGAAAGATTTTGTAAAATTCTTTAAACTTATCATAATCAAACTATTTACCATTTTCTATAATGATGGTGTGAGGAAGATAATACAACTATAACTAAGTTGAGGCGATCTAAGCCAAGTATCATAATGCTCAAGTTTAATTTGTTTATTTTATTTTTGAGTTCAAGCCTAAATTAAGCTTAAGTTAAGCTTAAATTTATTGTTCAAGCACAATTTATTACTTTTTTTTAATTGAGCTCAACCATATTCATAAGCTTAGTTAACCGTTAAGAATTACTTAATTTTAGTACTAATTTTATTCTATAATTATATTTTCATCTAGTTAAATGCAATAGCCTTAATTTTATCAGATTACTTTTTTATTTTTTACTTAATATATATTTTTTATACAATGATTTTCTAAATATCAAGTAAATATTATTTAAATAATATATTCAAAAAATTTTGTTAGAAATTCATTTCAAGCTGCTTATAAGCTTTTGACCCAAGCTTAAAGGTATTTAAGATTATTCATGAAAATATGCCAAACCTAAATTTATATTTGAGTTTGATTTTTTTAGTCGATGAGCAAGCTTGAATGATCATTTTCACAAGTCAAACTCGAGCCAATCATGAGTAGCTTGAATCATCTTACTGCCTTAAATGTTGAACTTGTAGAAGATTTATCTTCATGTAATACTAATGATTTTTTTTATATAGTTATGGTGGTGAAAGACTAGCATTAATCAAATTTAAAAAGTGGTTGATCGAAACTAAGATGTATTTTCATTCTCCTATTGCTTACAAGTATGCCCTTAATAAGTCCATTCCCATTTATCTAACACTACATCAATTTTGCATCACTCAAGGAATTGTTTAGATGTGATAGTAGGCCTAACATTTAAAGTACTTTGATACAAACTCTTTTTTATCTTTTCTTATAATAGGACAAAAATATCCTTAGAGTTATTTTTTAGGTTAACATGTTGGTTGCCTTATAAGCTCCACACATGCATTCATAGAGTTCTTTAAGTATATAGTTGTCATTTTTAGAGTTATAAATCTCTGTTATGGGTTGAATAAAGAATGTATAGGATGCCTTTTGCTTTGATCAAATCTACAAATTTCTTTAGCACCCCTTGTGTTTATTGCTTCACTTATGGCAAGAATTCATCTTTTAGGCACCTAATGATGGGGCTCATCTAGCTATTTTATCCTCAATTGAGAAGACTTCATGTGCTTATATGGATGGGAGTTTTTGGAATTCTATGAAAACGTTATGTTCTTAAGAAACTCCAATCACTACCATCTTTGCCAAATAGTTCACCTCCCTATTTTCGACATAGTGGATTTGGAAGATCTCCCATTTGCTTCCATATTACTCAATTTTATGAATAACTATTGGTAGAGTTTGAGATATTTAGCCGTTAATGGGTTTTAATTATTGAATTCTCCTTTTATTTGATGCATTATTAACCGACTATCACTCTTGATCTTGATTTTTTCAAGTTGTAGTTTTACTACCAACTTTAGCCTTATAATAAGAGCCTTATATTCAATTATATTCTTTGTTGCAAGGAATCTTAGCTAAACAGTATGTTGAAACTTTATCATGCTCAACATTTTTAAGGATGCATTTTCTCTTTCAAAACTAAAAGCTTTAATAATGTTCATGATTCATTTAACTTTTTATTTAGTCTTTATATGCTCGTACTTAATGGGACCTATCCATTTCGTAATAAAAATCTATAAGTACTTGAACTTTTAATACAAGTCTAGTTTCATAACTAATGTTGAATTTATAGAGATGGTTGTACCATTCAGTGATACATCTTGACAGTTTGGTATAGATTAAGTTTGGTTAGAACTTTATTATTGCTATTATTGTTGTTAACACTACTAGTGTTAGCTTCTTGATTAGCAATATCTTAGTTCTATGTGTTAAATGATTTTATTGATTTAAAATATTAGGAATTACTTAGACCTTTTCTCTCTTACTAAGACTAACACAATTATTTCATTTATTGAGATGATGTACATGTATGGCCATTCTCTAAGCCTAGGCCTAATTTGGAATGTTAGCAAGCTAAAGAATTTCTTTAACTCTTCAAATGTCAGTTGAGCTTCTTAAGTCCCTTCAAAACCTTGTAAAAAGGAAGATATCCTATGGTCAAATAAGAGATGAACCTACCTATAACATTTATGTTCTTATTGAGTTATTATACATCATTCATGGTTTTCACATTCATTGTTCAGTATAATATATATATTTTTTTAGGTTTGCCTTGATTCCTCTTTTGTCAATCTTGTGTTTTAAGGATTTTCATATTGTACTAAACATATCTATGTTCAATTTTATGTTATACCACTAGAATATTTAGATTATTTGTTTAGGTCCCTATTGTGGTCTATTTCATTCTTGTTATTGACTATAATAGTATTTACATAACTTTTATAGTCTTCTTAATGTGTTATTTAAATATATGGTTGACCACTTTACTTATGTGTAGCGCATGTATTTTTAGACCAAAGGGCATTACCTGATAACAATAAGCTCTCTTATAACTGGAATGTTATAACTGGAAGAGGTAAGGGCCTATCCCTTATCTCCTACCCTGCCCTCTTGATGAGCAAAATTTTCCTCTGTCTACATCTATATAGAGATTCCCTACATTGCAAGGAATCTTTGCCTTACATTTTTAATTTTAAATCATTAAAAATTTAAAATATATTAAATTATAAAATTAAATATTTTACATTACATACTAATATATATATATATATATATATATATATATAGACACACACACACACACACGTCTTTTATTAGGCCCATGTAGGGATCCAATTTATAAATCCTCATAAGACGAAGAATTTAATCCCATCCTTGTTGGGCTAAATCCTTAATGAGGGCAAACATTTTTATATGTTATGAAGCTTGTCTTCTCTTTGCTCCTCTCACTCATTTTAATTTAGTTGTAGCTATTCATAACATCTAATAAATTATGTCTTTCATGTTGTATGGTGGGTTCTATTAGTTAGTGGAAGTTTAGCCAGGGATAATTGTCCTTCAAAATTACTTTGTTAAAGTTAATAAAGTTCCCATACATTATCCACTTTTTGTTTGCCTTTTTTAGCAGCATAAAGTTGGAAAATCATTCTAAATAATAGACTTCTTTGATTTATTTCATTAGCCTCTCCACTTCATCTATTATGAGAAGTTATCTTTTAGGCTACTTTTGGGTTTATACCTATAATGTCCTTAGTTGACTAATCAAAGGTTGAGATGTTATCTTGGAGTAATATACAAATGCATTATTTTAATTATACAAGAATGTTAACTCTTAGCTTTAGTTTTTTACCTAGAAAAACATCTTTTTCTATTCTACCCATAGGTTCAACTTGATTGCTCTTAATTGATACATTTATAGAATCTATAAAAAGTGCCTAAGCCACCTTCTTAAGGAAAAACATGTATGCTTATCAAGCTAATTATTAGTTCTCTCTGAATTCCATTGGGATTTTCATACTGAGTTGTCTGAAGTCGAGGAAAGTGTAAGTTTCATACAAAAGGAGTAGTCCCAAGATGGAGTTATATGTGATTAATACCTCTATTACCATGAAGATCATGCATCTGGTTATTGTTTCTTTATCATCTTTGAGCTTTACTATCAAATCTTATGATCCTTCTATGAGTATTTGTGACCTATAAGAGGAGAAAGGGTAGAATAAAATGCAAATCACTAGTTTTCTTACCTAAGAACAATATGCCTTTAAAGTGACAAGGTTGATTGAGCTTTCTATTTCCACTAGCATTCATTTGATCAAGTGTCATTTTGTCAATCACTTGATCACCATGGCATTTGTCCAATGTGTAATTTATCTTTAAGATTGAAGGTGATAGTGCCAAATGTTGTCTTAGGTATGTTATTATAGTGTATATCTTTTTTTAGTATTTTCTTCATTTAGTAGAGTTTTTTTTATCAGTTGATCACACTGATATGACATTTATGACTCCTATAAGTTTGGCTTTGTTTATCCTTATTAACTATAGTGGCATCCCTTGAATAAGCTTTTAGATCTCCAATTTCAGCTGCTATCATTCTTCAGTGTTATGCCCATTTTCCTGTACAATTCACAATATCTTTTTTTCTCACTTTTATCTACTAATATTTCACTCAAGCATATGGGCCACATAATTTCTTCCTTTTTTTTTTTATCAAATCCATTTCAAGACCTTGGCTCTAGGTACTAGTAGTGGTCCTATTTCACAGTATGATTTTTCCATGTCTCCATATCGTCAAGCTCAATCTTCTTATCTCCTCAATGTGTGATGTTTAGAACTTCACCTTATTTGATCATTTGGTTATACCTTTAACCTATACGATTTATATGTTTTGCTAGCCTTAAAAAGGATTCAACCCTTGCACATTAATTTTTCAAATATTTTAAAGTGGTATAACCTTAAAAAATAAAAAAAATTACCCGATCAATAGTCCTTTTTATGGTATTGTTGGTTACTTTCATGTTCAGGCTTTAGTTCTACTTTACCATCTAATTAAAATTCTTTATATACTCTCTCAAGATTTTTTCTTCTTTTTGGATGATCTCATGTATTATATGGACATCTTATTTGTTAGGATACAAGTGATGATTCTTACCCTAAATAAAGCTACCAATTGTGAGAAGGTTTGTCTATCCTTTGATTCCATTTTGAACCACATCTGTATAGAACAACATCAAAGTTAGTATGCAAAGTAATGATTCACCTAAACTTTGACAAGTGGTTTCTAAGGTTGGTTAGTTCTTAATATGCCTCTACCTAAATCTTGAAATGAGTGTTTGATCTAAGATGCTTAGCGCCAATGGGCATTTGTTGGTTACTTCAAAATCTTCATTTGTTTGCTTTCTTTTATATATTTGTTGCATTACTTTCTCAATGTATTTATTATTTTTTTTCTTTCTCTATTTGTGCTTAGTCGAGTCTTAAATGATTGTGATGCACCAATTGCTAGTTGAATTTTTTAAGTGGGTATGGTTTGTATAGCTTAGGCTCTTTCTCGAATCATTTTGCATGACAAGTTCATCAATCATTATCTTTTTTCTGTGTTACTGGCTTGCTTCTCCATTTGAGTAATTTATATTCTTTAATGTCATACATTAGATGTGTTTGGTGCTAGAATTTTGGCAAAAGAAGATAAAATTTTTAAATTTGAAAATCATACTATTTTTTAACTTATACATCATGCTAAAGAAAAGGGTGGCCATAGGGACCTAGTCTGAGGTGATGTTGAGATTGAATGGGATTAGATCAATAATTGTCTTTTGCTACCTTGTTCCCTTTAGGGGCTTGAAGTGCTTTCAATTACAAGGTATTTGTTGTAACATTTGTACGACCAAGTTTAGGCTCAAAAGTAGTGATGGGAACAACGGAGTCAGGGAGTCCCAAGTTCTAGAGTTTAGGGTTTGTTAACATAGGTGACTAAGAGCAAATATTCTTTGTAATGAAGCAAGGGTAGTCCATAGAGAGTGATTTTATGCTCACCACACTAATTAATAGAAGGTGATATAATGAAAGTTAAGATAAAGACTAAGAGATGGGAGAAAGAGTCTTGAAGTTATCCTAAGTCTTAACACTATTCTCCTTTTATCGGTTATTAATAGTGTTTCACTTTCATGAGCGAGCAAAAACCTATATATAGAAATCCTTCATTGTGTATGTGAAATTATAAGGCCTATTACATCCTTAGATCATAGTTTATAGCCATTGAAACTTGTCTTGTCAAGGTTCAATTAAGCTATTATGGATTGTTTGGTTTGCAGTGCTCATCTTTGTGTAGAATCATATGGTTATTCGGCTTTTTAAAGGTTTCTATGGCATTTGGTTTAGGAGTAGGGATGGCGATGGGGTTGAGATTCTCCATCCCTCGCGAGAATCCATTTCGATGGAGTGGAAAATGCCCACCCTTTCTCCCCATAGGTGAGGATTACACTTCTCGCTTCACGAATCTTTTATGGGACTGCCAAACTGAATCCCATAGGGATCCAAAAAAATTAAATATATTTTTATAAATTTTTATATTTATTAGATGTATAGTTTATATTTATTAGATGTATATATAAATATCTTATGTAGATAATTATATATTTTTATATATTTGTTAGTTTATAGCATGACATTTTATTTTATAATTTAATAAATTATAATTTTTTAAAAAATATTTTAAAAATAATAGAAAATTAAAAAATTTTATCTTGCGAGGAATCTCTGCAAAAGCAGGGGCAAGGAGAATTCTTCACGTCATGAGGGTGGGGCGGGAGATGGGGGATAGCCCCTACCCCTGACTTGCCTCATTGTCATTCCTACCTGGGAGTTATCAACTCATTATTTTAATTTTTAAATAAACAATATTATTTAGTTTTTATTAAAATATAAAATAATTTAAATTAAATTAATTTTGAATTATTTTTTATTAAATATTTACAAATTATATTCTAACAAACCATTAAATTTAATTACAGTATGGTTAGATTTAAGTTAAAAATTTTGGATGATTTAAAGTTTACTTCAAATATAATTCAAATTAAAATCATTTGTTTTTTAACAAATTTAATTTAGGTCAATAAATCATTGACATTTTTTAATAGAAACCTGGTGAATAATACAAATATTAAAGGTTACAATCAAATTAACAAAATTATAGATTAAAAAATAAAGTTATAAAACATCAATTTTTTAATTTTTTTTAATAGTTATGTCTATAATTATGGTTTAAAAATTTACTTCTTGTTAACAGTGATTTCAAAATGGAATAAAAAAAACCAATAAAATTAGGAATCAATTAATGATGTTAAAGTAAAAATTAAAAATCAAATCAAATTGATTCAATTCTAAACTATATTATTTTACAAAAAAATTTAAAATTTTTTTAAATTACTCTATTTTACTTTGATTTAATTTTAATTCAGATTAATATAAACTCAATTTTTTAAAAAATTATTTTAAAATTATTTTAATATAAATAATAATTCTTATAATATATTTAAAATGAATAATATGTTTTTAATGTATTTCATATATTTTTAATGTAAATAAAAAATTTTAAATCAGTTCAATTATTTTAATTTGATTTAATATAGGTTCAACGTAATTTGATTTGATTATATTAAAATTCGATCAATTTGGTATAAATGAAATTTTTTATCCAAAAATCAAATCAAACCGAATTAATTAATTTTTTTAAAAAAAATTAAACTGAACTAAAATTATATTTAAACTGAATCAAATAAATTGAACTAATTTAATCCGAATAATTTTTTTGATTTCTACCAAAATGTGCCCACTCCTAACTATGCCAATATTTCACTGTTCAAAAAAAAAAAAAAAGCATGCCAATATTTCACAAGTTTATTATTGCTCCCATGGCGCAAGCAACTTGAGGTTAGGATTTTTAGCTTTGTATTCTTTAAAAACAAAGTTGGCTAGCGTGCTTAATTTAATCAGAAAGACTTTTTTTGTATGAAAATATTTATATTTTCTTACTTATGCTATATATTAAGTGGTTGGATAATTAACATGTATAAAACAGTTAAATAGGTGTCAATCTCTTTATATCCAAATTTAAAATACCTAGAATATGTGTTCTTTATTTAATAATTTTGTTTAATACATTGGGAGTAGCATAAAATTATGTGATATTATCCAAATATATATAAGTTAAGCTCAACCACGCATAATTCAGTTCCACTTACGCAATAAGGGATGAAGATGGGCCTCGGCCCGCAAATAAAGCCTATAAGAACCACAAAGCCACCAGAGCTTGGCCCACTCAAAAGCAATTACTTTGCAGCTTAACACTTATCATAAAGTTATCCTTTATTAAGAAAGTTATGAACTAAATATAAAATAACCACTAATTAGAAAGATATCAAATCTCGCTCCAACTAGGAAACAACTGTTCTTAGACACTATATAAGCAGTACCAAGTATTTTTCATACATTACATTCATTCACTCTCTCTCTAGCACCTGACTTAAGTATTAAAGTGAGCTTCCGACAAATTAGTTGGACACTCTCTGACCTTTATTATCTTGCAGGAAGCCAGACCAAACCACCCGACCCAATCACCTTTGCTCAACCCAAATCACTTAAGCAGACATCAATACCTATACTTAAAACTCATAAGTTTTTTAGAATAATAAAAATATTTTTATTAATAAATAGTTACATGATAGCGAAAAAAGAATATTCTAATAATCTATAGTATCAATATAAAATCGATTTTCAACACTACTAATAAAGATACATAGACTCAGGCTTCATTTGTTTCACAAAAAATAACTTGTCAGAGCAAAATATTTTCTGAGTGATATATTTTCTAGTATTTGGAACACACTATAAAAAATATTAATTTTCTTTTGATGTATAAGATTGTAACAAAATTTAGTCCATAAATGTTTTATATTCATACTATTTACTATTTAATATAATAAAAAATAACATTAAAATTTTTTTGTGGATCTCACCTATCACCGACAACCACGCCAGTCGACGATGACCGATGATGGTTGTCTATAGTCAACGATGACCAATGATGGTTGTCTATAGTCAAAGATGACCAATGATAATAAATATATGTATTTATATAATTTATTTTTCATTTGGATAAGTTTGTCAATATCCGAAAAATGACTTCTTGTTTTGAAAATAACAAGTCATTTTCCTAAAAAATAACTTAATTTTCTCTTTGACTAGGGAAATATTTTTCGTTGACTAATTTTCCTGAATGCACCAAACAAAGAAAAATGCAGAAAATATTTTCTTGAAAATTATTTTCCATAAAACAAACGGAGCCAATATAATTCTATTTTCACCATAAATTTTTATAACATTGCATCTTTATCAATTTTAAAATTTTTTACTAGATATGAGATTATAATGCAGTGAATATTGAAATTATATAATAACCTAAAATAGATTCATGAGATAACGTCGAATAATATATCATTGTATATTATTAAATCAATTTCAAATTACTAAAATTCTCAAAAGAACACTCAAAATTCTCCCAAAGAGAAAAAATAATAATTTTTAATAAAAATTCTCAAAAAATATAACAAATAAAATTAAAACAAATGTAAAATGATGCACTTTATCAAAGAAATAAAAAATAAAAAATTTGTGCAAGTAGAATATACTGAAAATAGCCTCCGAAAAAATTATTTAAAAAAAAAGAGAATTTTTGTTTTTTTTCTCAAGAGGTGCGGAATACAGGGGAAACTTTACTATTACTTGGAACTCATAATCAAAGAGATCAGAATAATGTTGTAATATCAAACTATAAATTATCATACGACTTCTTTTTTCTTTTTTTTTTTTTATAAAAGTTACATGTATCAAATTAAGTTTTGAGGCTTTGATTACATAACATCAAATTTCCAAATAGAATATCCCATAATTAAACACTGTCCAATTTTAGTTATAAATATAAATGTAGACTAAGTTTTAAGACTGCCTAAGAACCCATAATTTGAGATTGAAGGGAGAATTTTGAAGTGAGTATAAGAATAATACATTTTGGGTAGCAGTAATCTATAAGGAGGAAATGATTGAGGAAAAGCAAAATAAAGAAGTAGAAATGGTGGTTGATAAAGCCAAGAAAAGGAAATATTAGTGTGTTGAGAGGCGAAGAAATTAAGTGGTCGTAATTCACAAAACAAACCTGCCATTGTAAAGTGTGATATAGGTGAAATAACTACTAGCTAATCTTGCTCCTAAAGTTCCTCTCATTTGTTCTAGAGTGAAGTATAAGCAAACCAACGTACCATACATAGAACTAGCCATTACAGTTGATTATTGTTCTTTAGGGCCAGCACTGAAATTCATGAGAGAATGGAGGAGAAAATGTTGGTATAAAATTATGAAGGTTTAACTCTAATTTCGTGGTTTTTATTTTTTGTATTTTTGTAGAGGTTCTATTAGCTCAGAGAGCTATTTCTATTGTTCATTTGAATAATAATAATAACAATAATAATAATAATAATAATAATAATAATAATAATAATAAACCACCTAAAATCATATCTTTAGCCATTCAGCTATTCAACAAATTAGAAAATTTTCAATCTTCTATTGAATCTTTTTTTTTCTTTAATTTTTATATATTAAATGCTTTCACCACTCAAATATCTAATATTAAATAGCAGAAAATTGTGTCAACAATTACAAACCCCTTGGAAGATTCAAATAAATAAAGGAAACATGGGACGAAATTTAATTTTCAAAACTTTGAGGTTTGAACACAAATAAACATTCAAACTTTTCTCAATGTTCTTCCTCCTCAGCCATTACCATTCTACTAAGAGGGCTTGGTCCAAGCCTTTTTCTTCTCATCACGCTTCTCCTTCTAATAACTTCCATTTGATTTCTTCTCCTAACTTGCATCATTGCTTCTTCCTCCACCACAAATCTCCTCATTAAAACATCATCAGTCAAGGATTTCCCTCGAAAAACCCTTCTTCCTTCCATGCTAGTTCTTGCACTAAGTATTCTCTCTTGCGGTGCAGAAAATGGCTTCGATCTAGGGTAACTATTGCTTCTCCTAGGGGGAACATCAGCTCGAAAAACTTCATTGTAGGAAGAGATTGGTGCGCATAGACATACTCGACTAAATGAAGATGCAACCCTAAGAGAGGTGCATTTTCTTAGCTTCCCTCTATTAGGGTTTGTTGTCGTCGTTGTCGTTGTCATCACAGGAATTTCGGTGGATTTAGAAATGGTTTTCCACAATGTTACATTTGTTGTAGGAATTTGTGTAGGCTTGGAAACAGTTTTCCATAATGCAGCATTGGATGCAGGAATTTCTGTTGACTTGGAAATTGTCTTCCATTGAGCTGCCATATCAATTGCTCTTTGATACCATGGTTTCCTAGAGCACAAGAAACAATTCACATCATGCATTTCCTCTAGTTGTGCTATATGATGCATATGCTTTTCAATATGCATGCATGATAATCAATTTATACACAAATTGAAATTCTAAGTATTCAAAAATATTTATGAAGAAATTATTAATAATGAGCTATTTTGAAAAAATTTTGGCATTGAAGAGGCAGTGCGAAGTGAATTTTTTTATAACCATATTACAATATACAATTTTCCATCTGGTCCAAATTGTGTAGTTCTTCATTTCCAGTAAGCTAACAGCATTGTGGACCGGGTCAAATACTTGCAAATTAAAGAACACTAAATTTGAGAATTTTGTATCTGACTCTAGAATTATTATATACTTATTAAAAATGGTTGAATGGTTAATTTGACTTAAAAAATTTTCCACAAGATTTTCTTTTAATATTATTAGTTTTATGGATGCTACCTATATTTTTACCAGGAACTGAAATTTTAATTAGTTATTAAAATAGTTCAGTGGTTGATATTTGAGATTTCAATTTAAACAAGTTATTTAAAACATTTGTTTTATTAATTAATAGATTAGGGTTCGAACTCATGTTTATAACTCTAGAGATGATTCGTTTTTTTATTATTATTATGATAATATGCTTACCCTTAAAGCGAAAGCATATATATATATATATATATATATATATATATATATATATATATATATATATATATATTGATAACTGAAACTAAAAAAAATAAAACACAACTATCGAGTAACGAGCGCC
>CATIWR010198965.1:0-32883 GCA_949677035.1 Omphalea diandra | reverse complement strand
TATATATATATATATATATATATATATATATATATATATATATATAGTGCACTTAGCATTTTATTAAATATTAACTCACACTAAACTTTATCAAATCATTCAATTTCAAATTATAATTTTTTAACAATTGAAATATTTAATTGGCCAAGATCCATATTTCACCTAAATCTAAGTAAGGTTTGGCTTATCATTTAAGTTTTGGTTATTTAGGTAGGTAACACTTTACCAATTACATCTGATGTAACTTTTGGATAATTATGGGGTATTGACATCACATGTCCTAGCTTATCCCATCTTATGCCCTATGTTCAAAATCGTTTTGGTAACCTAGTTAAGTCTAAACATTTCAAACTTATGGATATCACCATTATCCATCTTATTTTACTAAGATGGCCTAGTATACTTTGCCTTGGCAAAACCTATGTTTAGGAATCAAAGTTTTGACAAGTGTTTGAATAATGGTAGGCATTTTTCATAACTTAATTTTATTAAGGGATTTTACCATTTTTAAATGTATTATGTATTTTATGTTGCATCACATACATCACATGCATTGCATCTTAAACATCCATACATAATAATAACAAAAATAAATGTGTCATAGCAGGACCCTTAATTTAAATTGATCTTTACAAGCTAATATGAAGATCAAAAGGTCAATCCTAGGAGGCAAATATTAATCTCTATGGCTTTGCCCAAGTTGCCATCAATGGTTACCACCTCATGCCTTGAAGATCACCATCTTGTGCTATGAGAATCACCATCTTGTTCTTTGAAGGTCTACATAACAAGTTTTCATGTCATGCACCATGCAAAATACATAAAAAAATATCTAAAATATGAAATAGATTATGTTAGGGCAATTAACAAATTATGTGAAGAATCCATTCGGGGTCAAGGGGCAGCACCTCTAGCAAGGTCCAACGGGTAGCACTCTTGGCGAGGTTCGGGGGCGGTACCCTAGGCGATGGTCCTGCTAGCTAGTTAACCTTAATTCCACTAGTTTTAATTAATATGATTAACTAAAATGATTAATTAATCTATTCATAATAAAACTAATTAATCAGTGCTTGACATTTAAACAGATTAGTGGAATTTGTTAATATATTAAAAACATATTCTCATTCATTTAATAATTAAACAAAGATTATCATAAGTTTAATAATTAAACAATTTGCCATGATTAACAAGATGAAAAATAGAATACATTAATTTTACTGAACTATATTAACCGAATTAATAACATATCAAAAGAAATTGTAAAATGTGTTAATCAAATCAACACTATAAAATTTGTTTAATCATATTAAATCCTAAGACACCTTAATCTAATTAATGTATTTTTTTCCTTCTTCATGAAAATTAATCAAATTGCCCTTAACCTGATCCATTTTATCGCAAACCTTTGAACTGATTTTCAATACAACACAACTATGTTCATATATATAACACTTATACATAGAGCAATATCAAATTCAATTTAATCGAATTTGCAAGTGACTCTGATACCACTATTAGGTTTTATAGTATGAGCACAATGAAAAAAATAATTTCTATATTGGAAACCCACCAAGGATCCATGCAATTCGATTAAATAAAAAGAAGAATGTGAAAACCTTATCAATTTGGATAAGAGATGCAAGATTGTTTGAAGGTAGAGAGGGGGAGAGGGGGTTTAATCTAGTAACACCCAACCTTGAGCTTGGAGTAAGATCAAGACATCACCAAAGGATGATCACCCTCTTCGGGTATCCACCTAAATAGGCTACCACCAAAAAGTATAGTGTGCTAGCACTATGGTTTACATGACTCTCTTTTTAATGTTTTCTAAAGAAAAACATGAATATTCTCTCATGTTATCAGAAAACCCTAAACATGCATATATATCTTAATTGTTAAGATATTTACGTCAACTTTGTATCTTAAATGATATAGAAGAGATAATCTACTATTTTGTTTTAACCTTAAAAATGAAATAGATATCTAAATAATTTAGATAATATATTTAATTATCTTAATTATAAATAAAGAGAGTTCTAAAACTCAATTTCACTTTAGGTTTATTCTATGTATACGACATTGTAGGTTCACATAATATTGATAGTGGCCCAAAAACCTATTTTAGGCCATAAGTAATAAGTGGTCTCTAGTAAGACATTATGACTCCCTAATTTATGTGAAGCTCAATAATCTCACCTAACCTATTTTACAAACATTATTATAATCCTTTTGTTACATCATATCTCAATTAAACATAAGGCATGGATCTCTAACATATGCCCTCAACCATATCTAATTATATCAAGCTATAATGGCATGCACTTTTAATTATAGAGTTAAAGCAACCACCATAAGAGTCAGAGATTTGGTGTTAAAAGTGATTAGACTAGAAGCTTAAGAACTTTGAGGAAAATTCAAATCAAATCGAGAAGTTCCTTATGTGGTCAAATAAATCTATTTACAAGGTGTTGTAAAATTGTCGTATATCGATAGGAATGAATTCTCCAAGCCAATAAACCTAGATAAACTAAAGAAGTATTTTATGTGAGAATGCTAGAAAAAAGTAAATTTAGCCCGCTAAGTTGAAAATCCATAAAGACGACTTCAATAGAAGTTAAGGCATAATAAGGATGATAATAATAATAATAAAAGAAAAAAAGAAGAAGAAGGAAAAAGAAAAAATAGTCTACTAAGTCAAAACTCAAAAGGATGGCTTAGGCAAAAATTAGGACATAAATATAATAACCAAAGCAAAAGTTGAAAGAGTGTAGTGGACCATAAGGAATACCTATCAAAGGATGGTGAAGTATAAGATATCAATTAAAAAGGTTGGGATGAAAGATAGAGAACCAATGAGGCAAAAGCATTTTGCAAGGAATTTAAATGATATAATTTGCCATCATTAAAAGTAATGATCGTGCATTTAATTAATCTATAATATACAAAATGTAAATGGTTATGTTAAGCATAATATCATAAGGAAATACATTTCCATAATTAGAGTAAATGAAATCAAACGTGTCTTCAAACCAAAACTAAATATATAAAAGTTTTTTCCTTCTATGTTTCACTATCTGTTAATATTTTGATAAGAGAATAGAATCCTTGTAATTCTAAAAGTTGTATAACCAAGCCATATAGTTAGCATCATCCTTAGGATCAGGATCTCTGCACCAGCAAAGTGGTCATAAGTATGGTGGTTGGCCCTTATAGCCCTAACCCTATCTAAGAAATGTTAGGACAATGGACCCTCGATGATGGAAGGAAGGAAGTCTACTATGTGCTGAGGAGCACTACACTGGCGAGACATTTTGGTCGAGTAAAAAAAGGTGTCGAATCCCAAGGCTAGTATATTCATATAGTCCTTGTAGTCTTCAAAGTAACTTACAAGTCCACCATGGGCAAGTCTAGCAAATGTCAAAAGCAGTAATGTGAGACATCCATTCAGTCTACTTGTCCTTGGCACTTGCAGATCTCGACAGGCGATAGTTCGGATGATGTTATGGATGGTAGAGTCTTGCGTTTATAGTGCGAGTAGTCAATAAGCCCAACCTTTCTTGTAGCCATATCTTTAAAAAGAAGAAGAAGAAGAAAAAGAAAAGTAAGCTTATTAAGTTGAAAACCCTAAAGGGTGGTCTAAGAAAAAAAAAAGAGTAGCCCGTTGGATTAAAAATCTAAAAAGATGATCTAGGCTAAAATTAGGGTAATAAAAATAGTAATAACAAAAATAAAATAGAATAGTAAAAATAAAAGTTGCAAAAGGAATCCATATCTAAAGCAAGAAGGGACTCCTAGAGAAGGAATTGCTAATACCAAAGGCTATTTTGACTAAACCTACCATGGTCTTGCCCAGGATCACAAACATAGGGGTTTTCCCCAGCTTACCTTCTTAAAGAGGGGTAAAATCTACAAGTTTATCTCCATATCTTCTCTTTATAAGAGGAACTCACCCATAAGGATAGTAATACGGTCTTGTGCTGGCTGAGCATGACCTATAATATGCTGGTAGAACTTTTCCCTAACCCTTATCCTTAAAACAAGTTCATATTCTTCATAATTCCCATAACCTTTAGGTCAATCCATTTGTCAGTGGCTCTAATAACCTAAAACCCATGAAGATGAAAAATAGTCACACTTAAAGCTAATACAATCTCTCCAAACTTAGCACATATGGTTACAATCTCTTTTTTGTAAGGAATCTTAACTTTCTAATGAATTATAGAGGGTACACCACCCAACGGGTGGTACCATGGTCTTCCTAGCAAAAGCCAAAAAAGTGATTGAAATGTCTAAGATTATGAATTCTATAATTGCCTCTACTATGCCTATCGTTACTAAGGCTTTGAACATACTGAAGCTGGCCTCCTACTATCATCACAAGCTCGAATGACACTGTTAAAAGCTTTCAAATCTTTCTCAAACAAACTAAACTTATGTAGTAACATTAATGGGCAAATGTTAATCCCAAACCCACCATCAACCATCACACATGGCATATATCTCCCATTTACCTTAAATCAGATAAATAGGGCTAAGTTGTGATCTCTTTCTTCTAGTGGCAAATCCTCATCCGAGAAAGTGATTTTACCCTTATAAGTCACTAATGCAATGACATTCATCGGAGTAGCTTCTTTTATGATAATCAAACTTAATAAAGCTCTAACCATGACCTTCTTATGCTCTTGAAAGGTAATGAATAACTCCCACACATTGATCTAGGTTGGTATCTTTTTCAAATATTTCATAATAGGAATGTCATCTTCTTTTTCCTTCATAATGAGTTCATTTTCCTTCTTCTCAACCCTTGTTTCCTTAAGAGCTTCCCTATCATGGTAATATTTCTCGCTACATGTCACATGGCTCACCTCCTTCATTGCTTTCTCTTTATCAATCTTCTTTCATAATTAGATCATCCTTTTTCTCTGCTCTTTCTTTATTTCTTCATCTGAACTTTCCCAAGGACTAATATTGCAAACAATCGGGGCCTTTCCCACTACTCATTGGTGGTAGTGATAATAAGTTCCTTAATAATTCCAAAATCTAACATAAATGTCCCCTGATTTAGAAGAGGCACGTTATGATAGTTTGGGAGGGGTTTTGCTTGGATACGAGGCCTTCTAGAATTTGGTGGAACAATCATCTTATTGTTAATAAGATGTCGAATCTCATGCCTCAACCTGTAGTAGTCATCATTATTGTGACCTGCTCCTTAATGAAAAGTGTGGTAAGCATTGGCTTTATACCCCTTAAGCAGCAGATTAGGAGGTGGCCTCGTTGCTAGAGGCTTCAGTACTCATTTTTTCTATAACCTCTCAAATGCCTTAGATAGAAGCATCCCTAAATCAATAAACTGTCTAAGCGCCCTTACTGGATTAACACTAGCCATCTTATTCCCCTCTATTTGAGGCTGAGACAGGGCACTTTTTCTTCCCCCATATTATCTTTTTGGTTCAAATTCTAACTCTTCAGCTTGCAAGCCTTTTTTCTAATGGTCTTCAAAGTTCCTCACCAATATTCTTTTAGTTTTAGTGCCAATACTAGGTAGAGCCCTTTAATAATCATTATGGTCTATTCTCTCTCTCTCTCTCTCTCTCTCTCTCTCTCTCTCTCTCTCTATAGGCCTTATGGTCACCTCTAAAGTCATCTTCTTCCATCTTCTAATGTAACCATTAAAGCTTTCAACTATTTTCTACCTTAAAGATTCTAGGTCTTACAATATGACTTCTAAATCTGAATTACAAGCATAGTACCTTTTAAAGGCTTCTATCAGCTTCTTCCAATCCTCCTTAATGATCTTTGGTTAGTTAAAGTACCATATCTTAGTAGACCCTTCCAATGATAACTCAAAGAGTTCTAACATAGTGCTTGTCAGAACCCTAGACACTTTCGTAACTGGCACATATGAACAAACATAGTTATTAGCATTTTTGAACCTCTATGAATTTGCAAAGCTAAAAAATGCAAAAGTTAGTTGGTAGCTTCTTCAGTTTATAGGCCAGTAATTCCTCAATGTTTGTTCCCTTCTCTAAACCTTTAGCCCCTAAAGCCTTCTATATTTTCTCTAACTATTTGGTAAAGTCATCAAATCTAATGCTCTTCTTCTCATTCTCCACAGGTTTATTAAGAATAGCAGCAATAGTCCTTATTTCCTTAGCAAGCTTACTTTCATGGTACTCCTTCATTCAAAATAAATCTTCATTAATTACCATAGGTTGGAGTGCTTCCATTAGTGTTTTCCCTTTGTTAGTTCTAGTAGCAGAGGTTTCCCTCCTTTTTAGAATCTCATTGAGGTGCTTGTTTACTTCCTCAATAATCCTCTCTTCCATGTTGTTGTCGAAGTCAACCATTTTCTTTTCCAAGATCTTTATTGGTATGGTTGGTTCAATGATCGGGTCAATTTTATGGCTAAGACTTGATGTCTTACTCTTTCTAACAAGTTTATTACCCATTCTCTTTCATGAGGGTTTGGATGGAGCTATGATGGATGCCGAAACAAGAGTTATTAGTATGATGCATGAATAGGTAATCAATGCATGTATGCACAAATCTTTTAAAAAAAGAATCTTCAAACCATATTCCTCCTACACATGAGGTAAAGTGGCCTATCCTAGGCAGAGTCTCATTCTTATACATCATGGGGTAAATAGTATATGGGGTCACCTCAGATTAAGAAAAGTTAAACTCTCAAAAGAACATATATACAAAGGCACTAAAGGGATGAACCTTTCACATTATTTGAAGAAATATGTACAAGCGAGGAACAAAATCCCTTTAAGGAGAGAGGGATGTATATAAAAATTATTTGCATGGCAGAAAAAGGGAAAACATAAGTATTTACATATGAGGGATAATTGCATCAAGAGGGTTGGAGTAATATTTATGCTTACATTAGGGATACCTAACCATGTTCTTTGTAGACTTTCCCTCTCCTTTAAAGAGGAAATAAAATCAAAAGGTGTGTGTTATTCCAAGGTGTTATTAGCACCTACATGTGCTTAATGGTTGATAGATTTTTATAATTGATGGCTTTCACAATCTTAAGGGGCGATTGGCGTGATCCCTCATTTGATATACGTGAAGGTACTAGGCTCGTGAGTGATGAATTATCCTCATATTCTCCTAAGCCTGAATGTCCCTTAAGTCTCAAGTTTGAAGAACCTTTGGTTCATCTAAAGGCAACCTAATGCTCATGTTGAAGTGTGAAGACTATATGAATGTAGTGGACTTACTCAATAACAAGTTTAAATTATTAAAAGTTAATTAGAGAGTGAACACATAGTCAATTTTAGGTCCTTAGTGGAGTCACCACTATGAGCGCCTCAATGGCTTCGTTGGTACTAATGAAATTTTGCTTATGCCTCCATCTTTTTATCAATTAATGGGGGGTCAAAAGGACAAGGGTCTCACATTGGTGATAACCTCAATATATGGCATGTGTTGGATGAACAGGGGATTCTTAAGGTCTTGCTTGAATTTCTAAACCCATGTATACAAGTAGTGGTCATCGGGAGACCAAGGCATAATTTATGCATTGGTATTATCGCTAAGAGTATGGAGTCGCCACCTGACTTTGGTCAGGACAATAGTCTTGGGAAGGAAAAATATGAACCTAAACTAAGTCAATTAGAAGGCTCATTTCATCGTTACCCCATTAGAGATCGAGTTTGAAAATTGGGTATACCTTAGGCACCCTCAAATCTCTTGAATATTAAGATCTGACCTTCGGGTATATTTTGTTAACTTTTAATATTTTAACTGAGTTATTGATTAGTCCAATTAATGGCCCTAAGCATACATCTAATGGTAATCCACTTAAACAAATTAAGTAATGAAGGGGGTCATGTATCATCGCAAAAGTGTGTACCATACATTTCATCATCCATACATAACATTCTAAAAGAGGAAGTGGGATCATATGACATGACTTAGGGGTTTTGCATGCATTATCATCCATCTATTCTCATTAACTTTAATAAACATGAATATATGCATTATGAAGTGCGAAAATTGTAAACATATAATATAAAGCCTAATAGAGGATCTTCAACAGCCTAAGGCTAAATCATCACAAAAAGAGGTCATGGGATTAATGAATCCTTCCTCTCATTGCCCACAAAAGCTAGGCATCCACAAGCACTACTAACCATAATGAAAGGTTAGGATGAAAATCGAAAAATGAAAAGTTATAAAGCCAAAACATATATTAATAATACTTAGAAATGCATAACAAAAAATGTAAACAATCATATAAAGACTCTCAAAGTCATAGGAGTGACTAAATCCTCACTTGGTAACTATTAATAAGAAATTAAATAGATACTTAAACATCACACTAAATCACAAACAAAGGAACACAAGGCATTGTATGAAAATAAGGTATAAAATCACTTTAAAATCACTCCTAAGTTCCATCTTTGATATGAATAAGGATCTTAGGATGTTTAGCCTCTCCCTATTCTATTATTGAAACATTGAAAAATCATAATAAAAGGTGTTGAAAAAGGCAAAATTCAGATAGGGAAAGAAAATCATTTTTTGCAAAAAAAAAACTATCTACTAGTCAAATCGGGCTATATAGCCTAGATACAGGGTTGTATAGCCTACGTACAAAGTTGTGTAACCCCTATTTTTTAGGTTTTGCAAACAAAAAAAGAAAAGAAAAGGAAAAAGAAAGGGGAGAATGAGGTTAATGGCTTTGTGTGTTTTTGTGCCATCACAGGCTCATATGTTCAATACTTTCCTCTAAAATGTTTAGGGAATGTACAAAAATGAAGAGAAAAGACCTAGTTCTAGCTTAGAATAAATTAAGATGAGTTAGGGTTTTTATGTTAAGGGATGTTTAAAAGTAAATTTTGGTAGAATAACTTTAGGATTGTCGAAGCCTTCCTCTCTCTTCAAATAGGATAGGTATTTATAGGTGTTGGATTAGTGCACCAGAGCCTAACATGGTTTTGGTTGCACCATAAAGTCATCCAATCACAAAAAAGGAGATGGATCTCTTAGAATTAGGGTTTACACATAGGTCGTGCAACCAAGAATGGATTGTACATTCATCTCTGTCAGGGTTATATAGCCCTAGGGTCTTTTAAAGGGGACCAGTTCCATAATGTTCAATACATTAGGGTTTTAAGATGGGTTGTACAACCATGTACTGGGCTGTACAACCAAGCTTTATGGGTTGTACAACTAATCCTTCCATAAGAGAAAATTTAGGCTTGACTTAGGTTTGACCTTAGGCTTAGCTTTGGGCTTCTGCAAGGTTTCTTAGGGTCTTTGACCTCTTTATTTAGCAATTCCCTTTATATTCTCGGGAATAGATTTAGTGATTTTCATCATCAAGTTTTGCATTTAGAGGTCCAAGATCTTATGCTTATATATATATATATATATATATATATATATATATAAGCATTATTTCATTATACACACACACACACACACACATACTAAGGTACTAAGTAAGTATCCTTATTTCATTCATTATTCAGTACTTGTTTAAAATTTTGCCAATGTGATCTCTATGTTGAATGAATTATCACTTATAGTCAAGTGATTATAGGTACTCATTTTTCTTTGGATCTGATTAGGCTAGAGCATAATATCATATTTACATGATCTATTATATAACATATCTAATGTATGTTTTATGATTACGTATACTATAATAGTAGCAATGTCCATCAAATCTTCTAGGTCCATAAGGATGCATGATCATTTGGTATATCATATGACCTACATGTGTAAGTGCAAGTCCATTTTTCCATTATCATTTTAGATCTATATATACATAAATCTATGATTGGCTTTCTCTTTAATAATCTACTAGATGCTTAGCTTTTGGATTAGCTTTTAACTATTTGTTTGTGCATATGTATTGGTCTTATATGAGGCGTTAAACATTCTAGAATTATGAGGGTTAATTGCTTTATTATGTTTAGGCTTCACATGACCCATGAATTAAAAAGGAAAAGAAGTATATATAGATGTATGAGTAAAGCCTATTACATTTTTAACTAAATGATCCTTAGAGACTTTAACATTTGTATTCAATTTCTCCTTTTTCTTTTAAATTTAGAATTATTTTCCTTAAATTCAAGTTTTCCTTCAAATTCTCAACCTCTTTCTATAAAATCTCAAAATCTTTCAATGAATTTTGCAAATTAGAATTTTTCATTATCAAGTATGGATAAAATGTTTTTAAATCAAAAAATTTTTCTTTGAGCTTGGAAGAGGAGGTTATTAAAGACTCAATTTTTAGGAATCCTTTATCAATCTTTTGCTATATGTGCAATAAGTGTTGGGTTTTGTAGAACAACCACATTGAAAAATTAAAATCTCAAATGTACAAAACCCATCAATAATCCATGCAATTAGATTAAATCAATAGGAAAGATGTGAAAAACCTACTAGTTTAAATAAGTATCACATATTTGTTGAAAGGAAGAGACCCCGACCTTCCTCCCCCCCCCCCCCAAGCATAGAGTCAAATCTAGATGTTACCAAAGGATGAACATTCTCTATAAGTATCCACATGAATAGAATATCTTTAAAGTAAATAATGTGCTAACATTAGGGTTTAACATGTCTCTTTTTATGTTTTTTGTCAGTAACATGAAGGCACTTTTTTTAATTCAAAAATGCTAAAATGTGTATTTAAGATATAGTGCCAACTTTGTATCTTAAAAGGTATACACAAGATATCATACTTTTTTGTTTTAACTTTTAAAATAAAACATATATCTATATATTTAAGATAATATTCCTAATTATATTAAGTATATCTAAAGAGATTAGTAAACATACTTTTTGGGTGTGTTCTAAGTGTGCAAACTTATGTGTTTAATAACGTTGGCAATGACCCAAAATCTATTTATAGCCCACAAGTCATAAGTGGTCTTTAGTAAGATATTATAACTACCCAAATTATATGAAGGTCAATAATCTAATCTAACATATCTTATAAATACTTTAAGAAAAACTAAAAGTATCGATAGAATTTGTTGATAGATATTAATTCATCGACGAATTTTGACGAATTAATGACGACTTATGGGAGGAATTATATAAATAAATATAGGGATGGATTATTGATAGCTTGCCATAGGCAAATTACCAATGGATTACATTTGTCGATAAATTTTGGCATAAAAATTTGTGCCAAAAATTAGCAACGTAATCACCATTGGGCCAGGTGAAAAGTCACATGGAAATTCATGTGCCAACGACTTTGTCAATAATTTTTTAATAAAATTTAATAAATTTCACCATCACGTTATTGACAAAATTATTAATTTGATGTGGCACATTTCGTCAATAATCCATCGATAAAGTTCTTATATACTTTAATAAATGCTCCTCTTTTTTCTTTTTATTTCTTTTTCTTTCATCCTTCCTTTTTCCTTTCAAGCCCTCTCTCTCTCTCTCTCTCTCTCTCTCTCTCTCTCTCTCTCTCTCTCTCTCTCTCTCTCTCTCTCTCTCCCTCTCTCCCTTCACCATACCACATCGCCCTTTACCACCCTTTACTATCCTCTATCATAAAGCCACCGACATCGTCGCCCTCAACTGCTACTTTGTGTGTGTGTGTGTGTCCAATTATTTTGCTATTGCCATTGATGGAGGATGACACCGTTGCTACTATTGAATTGAGGTATTTGAATATTATTTGGAATATTAGCATTTGGAATAATGATTTTAGTTGATTTAATTGTAAAAATGATATTATAAGAAAGCTTATAAATAACAATGAAAATTACTACTATAGTGATGGTTTAGTGATGGACAATGACTAGAAATTAGTGGCAGAGCTAGAATGCATTAACAGTCCATTGTTAATATGCATGCCTTTATGTGGTATGAATAGCTAGGGACTGCCTTAGTGATGAAAATGTAATCTATCAATATTTTGGCCTCGAGTAGTAGCAACAGACATAATTTGTCACTAAGTGAATAAGTGAAATGGTTGTCATTTCACTTATGCTTAGCGACAAATTTAATCGTCGCTAAAGATGTTAATACTGTAGCGACAAATGTTATTCATCGCTAAGTTAATAAGTGAAATGATTGCCATTTCACTTATACTTACCGATTGATTTAGCAACGGGCTAGTCTATTGCTAAGTTAGAATCTTAAAGAGGCATTTTTTTTCCTTTTCCTAGCACTATCTCCCTTAATCCCTCTTTTTGTGCTCTCCTTGCTCACTTTCTTTCACTCTCTTTCCCTCTCTCTCTCTCGCTTCTATTCATGAATTCTTGCTTCCATTTATGAATTACTTCCCTATCTTTCTCATTTTTTTGTCACTTGATTTCCCTCTCTGCTCTGGGCTGCGATTAGCTTTGGTTAACATAATCGAAGGTTTCATAATAAGTGCTATATTTTTTTTTGTTGATTTTTTCTATTTGCTTTGCTAAAAATTACATGAAATTATGTGATTTATGTTGAAATCTTTTGTTTTGATATTTTTAGGGTTTTTTTATTAATAGTGAATGAATGGATATTTCTAGGGCAATTTCATTTTTTTTATAGCTCTCAGAATGATTAATTCCATTTTTTGTTTGGGTTGTGATTTTGATTTGGGTTGTTATTGCTCACATAATTATCTTGGTGATTTTTGGCTTTTGTTTTGTTATTTTCGGTGTTGTTTTCTATCCGCTATTTGGTTTCTGCCTCTTATTTCACATTTCCTACTTCCTTTGGTTGCCATTTGTTTTAGATTCTCACTTAGTTGATCCTATATTAGGCTATTGATTGCTTCTAGTTTTGTTTGTTTATGATGGTTGTAACGTTTTGGTTGTGATTTTTACTTCTGGTTTTGATTGTGATTTTGCTTCTAGTTTGCTTCTGGTTTAGTTGCTCCAATCCATAAAAGTTCATTCATAAACACTTGTTGTGGGTTTTGCAATATCCGAATCAAAAGCAAGTTAAGGTTTTAAAATTTTAATTTCATTTTTGGATATTTATTGGTTTTCATTACATACTTATGTACTCATTCATTGAAAAATTTTTGCAGGACAAAAAGTGATAAACTCTATGGAAGTTCTAGGACAAAATGTTCTTAGCTAGAAATTGAGAAATTATATTAGAAGTTCTTGGACCTTCCAAAGTTTATAAGTGATAAACTCTGCTATGTTAGAGTTTTTTTTTTTTTTTTTTTTTTTTTTGAAATGGTAACTAGATTAGAGATTGTTTTGGCGCTAATATTATTTTATTTTATTTTGGCATCATTAAAATATATGATATTAATGGAGGAAATAATTTATGTTTGATAGAGTTTATGATTTATATCTCATATGTAATGTTTAAACTCACATATTTTAACTCAAGTGTTGATGTATATATACTCGAGATAAATAAAAATGTTTTTAATTCAGAATGAAGTATTTGAGCTAATAAACACTTTGCGGTAAAAAATGTCACAAGGTTTACTTTATTGTTCTTTTTGACCTTTAAAATTTAAAATCATCAATTGTATCAGGTTAATTTTTTTAGAAATAAAAGAATAAGTATGTATATGTGAAAAATAAAATTTCCAATAATCCTAGATAAAATAAAATAAAATAAAGATCACATGAGATTTTTAGGTAAAAAATGTATTTACATGAAATTATTGCAAAAATTTATCAAAAAAGAAATTATTATAAAAAAATAATATTTGTGAAATAAAAAGCTAAATAAATGGCTTTAATAAAAATATGTTGGGAACCGAGTAATTAACTCGACTAATATACTAGCATAAATCCCAAGCTTTTCCGTAATTAAGTTGGTTCATGTCAAAGTATATCATGGCGAAGCGATTGATTATTTTTAGTGGTTTTGGTGTGCTGGTCCTGTGTATGTACATGGTGGTGCAAACACACATTACTTTTTTTTTTTTTCCTTCTTACTTTGCTTATGGCATTGCTTTGTTAGACAATTTTGCTTTTTGAATATAAGTATTAATAAACATTTTCAAGAATATATTTCATTTAAAGGTAACCACATTTGCACTCTATTGTCCATATGTCATAATACTTTTTTGTTTTTTAGTGTTGAGTCATGAGTTGCTTTTATAGGAGTCGTGGTAGATTAGTTGTTACTAAATAAAGGAAATTATATTTTTTCAAAAAAAGAAAGAGAGAGGAAATTGCATAAATTCTTATAAAAGGGAGTCTCACCATTGATGGAGATTAAATTTAAAATTTATTAATTTTGAGATATCACTCTTAGTCACTAAAATAAGGATCATTTGCATATTATAATACTTAGTTTCTTTTGGTATATAGGAGATATCTTATGAATATTTCTATCAAAATATATTTTTTTGTAGTATATATTATATTCAGTTTATCTTTTCGATCAATTGAAAATACATAATTCATGTCATTTAAAAATAAAGAATTTATATAAAAAAAATATCATTCTTGTGATCTGATGTCGTTGGATTTAAATGATGATCAACAAAATTTAAGAAATTTTTAAGTCAATTAAGTGTAATCTAATTGATTTTTTTTTTTTTTGACAAGCAAGAAAATTTCAAATTAAGGTTTCAAATATGAGTTAAAATATATGATATTATTACAGTTTTCTGTTTCAATTTTTTCAAAAAATAAACACTAAAAAAATTTTGAAAACAATAATTTTTATTTTTTTTGTATTTTTCAATAAATGTTTTAGAAAAATAAAAATAAAAAATAAACAATTCTTATTGCTAATTTTTTTATTTAATAAAAAGAAAACAAAAAGTGACATAAAAGAAGACCTAAACTTTTTATATGCATTTTGCATATATTTTTTCATAAAATATATTAAAATTATATTTAGTTTACCCATCAACTTTACAATGTAATATGCTATGAAATAATATATTATTCTTAATTTAATATGCTATGAAGCATGATATTATTCTTAATTTAATAACATAAATATTATATTATATTATATTATATATTTATTTAAGGTAAATATTTTAAAGATTCTACTTTTTAAGAAGTTGTACTTACCAACTCTCTTCTAATAGATTACTTTCTTATAGTCTCCTAATAAATTATATAAATTAATAATTTGTGTTTGATGATAAGTCACTTATTGAATAGTGTGTATTTCTTTTTTTTTTTTTTAGTTAATTAAGAATGATATATCACCTATAAGTACTTTATGCCTAACTCCTTTGCATGATCATAAAATGATACAATGAACATATTAAAATGAAATTCATGATTATAGGGATGAAGATAAGATAATCCAAAAGGTATTAACCATCAAATTATGCATAAGATATCATAAAACATGGCACTAAAAGAATAATATAATATAGAAAAATTAATAAAATAACCAATTTTAGCTTTAAGATAACTGTAACAGTTCCAAATAACATAAAGATAATAATAATATATCCTTAAAGTTATGCATAAGATATCTAAAAAAATGACTAACAAAAAGAATAAGATAATCCTAAAGAAATGAATAAGATAACCCTTTTTTTTAGCATTAATAGAACTCTAAAAGACCCAAATAACATAAAGACGAGAATAACATACCCTAAAATTAGGTATATAATATCTAAAAAATGACTAAACTAACCCTCAAAGACAAACAACATAATAAAAAGAATAAGATAATCCAAAAGAAATGAATAAGATAACCCTTTTTAAGCATTTAATAAAACTCTAAAAGACCCAAATAATATCAAAAATAGGAATAAGATACCTCCAAAGTTAGTCATAAGATAATCTAAAAAATTGAATAAACTAACTCTCAAAGACAAATAACATAAATAACAGAATAAGATTTAGCTCTTATTGGATGATGTTATGGCAGAAGTGATGAAGAATATGGTGATATGATTATTGTGATTGATATTTATACCTCAAATGGGCGATTGATTGTGTATAGTAAGGATTTATTCCTTAAGAGCTTTGATTTTATATATATGTTGTTTTTCATAAGAGGATTAGTATAAGTTATAGAGGAGACTATCAAAATATCATTAGCATTTTAAGGAATTATGATAGATGGAATAGACAAAGAATTATAAAATAGAAAGGTATAAAATAGAAAGGCAAAGTATAAGAATGATAAGGCATGACCTTAGTAACTGTATATTCATAAATATACACTTATTAGTCACTTAAGCTTTAGAATCTTATTCGATGTTTATCTCACTGGATACAGTAAGGCAACACTAATTATCCAAGTTGAATAGTTTAGAAATGTGATGTTTGTATTTAAACTAGTAGATGCAAGTGTTTTCATTGATATGTAGAAAGTTGGTGGTATCCCTACTATTCTTTAGATGCATAATGAAATAAGTGTTGATTCATGCGATGACACTAAAATGGGGTAAGTTGTATAAGTGAGCACTTATTTCATATCGTGCATTTGGAGAACTGTCAGGAGATGCTACCAAAATTTCTTCATATTGATGAATACATTACATCTATTTGTGGGCATCAGACATCGCATTTTTGAATGAGTAGGTTCCTACCTATTACAGTATAAATGGAGTTATAAAGAGTCATAGTAAAGTTTAAAGTAAATTTCATTTGTATGTATGTCATGAACCAAATTTCAAGCCATACTAAGGCTAGGAAATGGGAAGGCTTAAGGTTTTTAGAACCCGTAGCAACCCTAATTACTCATGGTTAAAGCCCATTTCTACGCTCTCTAATATCTAGAATCTATAATTTATATTTGTTGTCCTATAAAGCTTACTACTTTGATTTGCCCCCTTTAGATTCTTAGGATAACACAAATGGCAAATAAGGATTCAACCTAAGCTTAATCCCAAACATTTCATAAAAACACTTTCTTATATTACACTATAACCATTTAATTCATTTCTTATCATGTCATGATTAGCAGAGTTTAGACTCGCTAATAGATTCCATTTTTTTCCTAATTTATTGACCTTCATTATATATATATACATCATTGAACATAAAATTCTCCCATTTAGACAATCCTAAAATCAGGGGTCCACTTAAAGTCAATGTAGCTATAACATTCCTTTCATCATCATAAGCATTCAACATTTATCTTATATGGGCCATGAATCATAGTATGCCTAAACATCATTTCCATTAATCTTGCATCATAATCATTTTACATTATATTAGCCTTAAACATATATATATCACGGTATTCATAACTTAGACTTTGCAAAAATTACTAGGAATATAAGATATAGCTTAACATTTTCATAATGCATTTATAACTCTTCTAATTATACATAAACATCATTACTATAGGCAATTGTGAAGAAGCAATGTAGTGCCTTGATAATATATGATACATAAAACCTTCAGTTATTGACTTTAATATTTAGCCATAAATTATGATGTCAATCCTATGCTCAACCTATAAAATAATTTATGTGTATAGGGGGTGAGCTCCTGATAAGAAACTCAGTGAGGAATTTATATTGTCCATATATATCCTCACATGTTTTTACATGAATGCATCTCTAACTATATGGCGCATCATCTACATACATCATTTTCTTAGCAAAACATTACATTTATGGATAGTCAAGTCCATAGGAATCTTTACTTGGTTTTCTTATCTTTCTTGCACAAAGGAGTTGTCTCTCCAATCGTGCGCTCTCAGGGGAGTTGCCTTACTAGTTGTATCCTTTACTTATCTCGGGGGAGTTTCCTCACTAATAGTGTCATGCATGCATAACATTACATTCATTTCACATAAGATATAATTCTTACATAGCTAGCTATGACTTTTTGGATTCCCAATTCTTCCATGAACTATCCTTATATCACGTGGCATTTAAATATAGTATTGCATAATGGTAATTCATTTCATTTCATAAGAATGCATATGACTTTCTTATTAACATAGTTTGGCCTACTATGGCCTACATAATTAAATTCATGATGCATGTATGCAATGAACAACAAAAAGCAACTAAAATCCCTCACCTTTTATTGCTAGCCATAACTCTTCCCTACTTTTGCTTTGCTTTATCTCAATCTCTTTGTCTTGGTCATATTTGCTCTTAACTTTATCCTTACTTGCTCTTAATCATCTCACCCACATACATGCCTAAAGCATAGACATCTATTACATTATTGCTATAACTTCTAAAATTTGGAGAATTACTCAAACTCCTCCATATAACACATAACATAAACATAATAGATAACATAATAGGAAAAAAGCCCTTATAGGGACAATGAAGTCCTAAATATCAATCAAACATGCAATCATAACTTTCATTAACACTAGCTTATAACATAACTATCATCCTTCATAGTTCATTGTCACCATTTTCCTTTTATCTCATTCATAATGTCAGCATTAATATAACCATTAAATCATGTAATAATCCATAATTATAATACTTAACTTATTTCATGATCATTAATTTATACTTCTAAATTCATCAACATACTCATTTCTCATCAAAGCCCATCCATATACTCATTAAGATATTCATGTATTATCTTACCCTCACTAAATAAAGAATAACTCTTCCATTCACATATAGCAATAATCATAATGTATAGAGAGCCAAAAAATATAATAAACTCAATTTAATATCAATTATCTTCATAAACATAATTCATTTACATAAAAACTTCATAAAGCCTATTAAGATATCAATATTTCCTCCATCGCAACATACTTATTTCTCATCATAGCCTATCTATATACTCATTAAGATATTCATGTATTATCTTACTTTAATTAAATAAAGAACAACTCCTCCATTCATATATAACACTAATCATAAGGTATAGAATGCCAAACAATACAATAAACTTAATTTAACATCAATTTTCTTCATAAACATAATTCATTCACATAAAAACTTCATAAAGCCAATTAAGATATCAATATTTCCTCCATCTTAATCAATGTTTAACACATCATTAATGCTTTAATTCTGATCTTAAACATAAAAGATTAGGATGCTAATTAACATTTAAAAAGTCAATAATCACCAAGAATTCATATAATCAATACATAAACAATAACACATTTTAAAGCTCCAATTGTATACTACATAACATTAACCTTAGTTCAACCAAGTTATAAAACACTCATTAATCTCAATTCTCTTATTAAATACAAATATAAGAACACTAATTAGCATCTAATTAACCATTAATGATCAAGAATTAAAAGAAACTATTGAACTAGGTTAGTCAAGCCTATGGTAAAACTCTCTTTTGATCTTGACAATAGATTGAAAAGGTACTAATCATCTTCTCTAAGTGTTGTGATGACATAAATAAACTTAGAACATTATTAGAAGTTAAATGGAGAAGAAAACCAAACTTGGCTTATGATTCGCGACCACTGCCACCCTATCGCGATACCATTGAAAATCTTATAACAAAATTTGGCAAAACCATTTATGGCGGATATCATGATAGGTATCTCAATTGCGACACTCAAATCTCTAATGATGAACTATTGCTGACCAACCAAAGACTACCTCATTCATAAGGAACTATTTGTATATATAAATGCCATAATTGCTACACATGTACAAAGGTCGTTACACATCTTTCAAAACTAACAATCTAATTCCAAGAGTCTTGATCGCTACCCACATCACAATCGCTACATATGTCTCACGATCAAGATCATTGAAGCATAAAATGGGTTTTCAACAAATAGTTTGTTAAAGATCTAATCCTTTTCAACCACATGTACTAGCCGTTAGACATAAAGAAAGATCTCAACCACGACATGGCAAATTCTAAAGTGAAGCATGAGTCTCGATAGCAAAATTGATGTCTCGATCATGACATTCAAGTGATAAGCATTTAATGCTAGATTTTGCCAATAACCTTTAGAGATTATGAGATAGTTTATCTCGAATGTCTCTTGGGTGGGAGTAACTTATAAATACTCCACCAAATGGACATAAATACAAAAGAATAGCATTTACTAAGGCCAAACTCTTACAAATTTGTTTCTCAATCTTCTCTTTCTTAATTGCTCTCTTTGTTATTAATTTGTAAGAAGTTTGATATGAGCTTTAAACATCTTTGGGATGGGGTTTGAAAGTAAGCCAATAGAAAACTCTTATATAGGTTTAAGTGTTAGCCTTAGAAAACACTTTGTGCAGTTAGGTGTAAACTTAAAAACACCATTTGACATTAGTGGAATCCCAAATTAGAATAATTAGTGAGTGGATGCCAGCTTCGTTAATACTGAACCACTATAAATCCTTGAGAATTCTTAAATAACTTACTTTCCCTCTAAAATTTTAAATTAATCACCAATTCAACCCCTCCTTCTTGATGCACAAGGGCCAACAAATGGCATCAAAGCTTAGTCTCAAATAAAGACTTAATTGGGTGAAAAAGATCACAACACAAGAAGGAATCTACACTCACCTCAAGTCTTACTTTGATGAAATTGACTATACTCATTGGAAGTATATAATGGAGATCTACTTAGATAGTGATGTGGTGGATTTGTAGGACATTGTAGCAAAAGAGTGGAAACCTCGAACTAAAGTGGTAGATGGTAGTAAAGAGCTAATTTTGACAGAAAAATGGGTAAAAGAGCATTGAAAATCAAATGGCAAGAACAAGAGGGCAATGACCATTGTCCTTAGCTCCATATCAAGAGAGGAGATTAGTAGAGTACGACATTGCCTAGCCACCTATGGGATAAGGAAAACATTGGAGAACTATCATGAAGGCATTACACTTATAAAATCAAGTAGGTTGGAGATGTATGCGATAAAGTGGAAACTCTTCATAATGAAAGAAAATGAAAGCATCACTGACATGACAAATAGACTCTTCTCCATTATCACTGACATGAAAAAGTTTGGAAGAATTCTCACCAACCATGAGGTAAACACTAAAATTCTTAAATCTCTTCCTCTTAAGAAATTTAGTGCTAGAGTTTATAAATAAGAATTCAATCTGGAGATTAGAAAGGTGAAAATGGATACCTTTATTGGCAAGCTACTTACTCATGAGCTAGCCTTAAATAAGTATGAAGAGATAAAGAAAATAAAAGGGTAAAGAGACAAGAATGAAAAAGTAGAAAGAAGGACTTTTACTTTTAAATCCTTAAAAAAAGATAAAGAGGTTTAAATTGCCTTTAGTGATAGTGATGAGAGTGACAAAGAAAAAGAAGAGCTAGCAATGCTCTTAAGGTAGACCAAAGAGCTAATAAAAAGAAGAAAAGAAAGGAGAAACTTTAAAAGAGTATCTCCTAATTTCAAAGATAAGAATAATGAAGTAACTTGCTCTGAATGTGGAAAATAAAGTCAAATTAAATTTAAATGTCCAAGCACAATAAGAAGAATAAGTGAGACAAGGAGAAAAAGAAAAGCTTTAAGGCCATATAGGATGATAGATCAAGTGAGGAAGATGAAGATGAAGAAGTTGCCAACCTATGCTTAATGGCTTAAGAGGACTCATCGAATATGACAAGTACTTCTTCACATCCTTGTCATGCTTATGATGAATTAGATAATGTGGCTGATGAGCTTCTTAAAGCTCTAACCTTGAGATGTGATAAATATGTCTCAAATGAAAACTTATAAAAAAAAAATGTTTAAAACTTAAGGATGAATTTAAGGATTTAAATGATATTGTAAATGACTTAAAAGCTTCAAATGAAAAACTCAAGAAACCTTAGAAAAATTTTCAAAAACTCATCCTCTCTTGATTCTTTGAGAAAAGAAAATGAAACTTTTAAAAGGAGAAGCAATTTAGCTTAAAAATTCCATCTCAAGATTCCATAAAGGGAAAGAAGCTTTGGATACTCTCATTGTATCTCAAATAGCATCCTTAGTAAGACATAGCTTTGGTTTTAATGGAGCTTCCTCATCTAAATCTTGTCCTCTTATATTTACTAGAGCTTCTGCACCTCAAATTTTAGTATTTAGGTTACTAGGAAGAACAGTGCTCCTTGCACTAAGCCTTCCAAGCCTTAGGTTAAAGGGAAGGCTTCCCAAGGCTCAAAAGCTAAGTCTCAAATAGCAAATCATGTATACATATATCAAAGAGGCGTTTATAAACACGCACACATAAAAACTTCTCTTCTACTCCTTACTCATGGACTTGCATGCATTCACACAACCAAAGTGTGAGAAAACTGCTTACTCATGCTAAGGTTATTCATATGAGAAAAACTCATTAGTCTAAGCTCCAATGACATTATTGTATGAAATATGGCAATATAAAAGTCTTTTGTTGTATTAGGAAAGCTCACCTCAAATTAGAGGACCTTTCTAAGCTTAACACTAAAGGACCCAAGTATGCTTGGGTACTTAAACAAAGATGAAATATTTTTATTTTATAAGAATGCTTAGAAGCCATCAAAGAAGATAATGATTGGCATGTGGATAATGGATGCTTAAATCATATGACCAAAAATAAAAAGCTATTCACTTCCATCAAAGAAAAAGATGGTGGTAATATCATATTTGGAAATAATGCTAAGGATAAGGTAATTGCATTGGAATTATTAGTAAGAAAGGTTGCTCTCTCATTGATAATGTTCTTTTAGTTGAAGGATTGAAATATAATCTATTAAGTGTAAGTCAATTACATATGACAATGGTAATAAAGTCATCTTTGACCCTTGAAAATGTTGGGTTACCACCTTGGTGGATGAAAAGATAGCCTTTAAGTGTGGAAGGAGAGGCAATACTTACCTAATTGACTTAGACAATTTGGCTAACCAATCCTTTGAGTATCTTATTTCTATTAGCAATGAGTCTTGGCTTTAGCATAGAAGACTTGGATATGCTAGCATGGAGCTTTTACAAAGCTTGTCAAAAGGAGAGCTAATTGAAGGTCTTCCAAAGCTCAAATTCACAAAGACAAGACATATGGACCTTGTCAAATAGGGAAGTAACACCAAGCATCCTACAAGGCAAAAAATGTTGTAAGTACCACTAGGCCTCCTCAACTCATCCATATGAACTTATTTGGACCTAATAGAATGATAGCTTAGGTCGTAAGCATTATGCATATATACTTGATGACTACTCTAGATTTACTTGGGCATCCTTCTTTGCTCATAAGAGTAATAATTTTAATGCTTTTAAAAGTTTTACCAAAAGAGTTCAATATAAGAAAGTTTACTTCATTTCTTCTATTTGTTGAACTAAGTCGGTCAAACTTATGTCAAAACTCTCTTTTGATCTTGACAACATAGATTGAAAGGTACTAATTATCTTATCTAAGTGTTGTGATGGCAAAAATAAATTCAGAACATCATTCGAAGTCAAATGGAGAAGAAAACCAAAATTAGTTGATGAGTCACAACTGCTACCATTGAAAATCTTGGAACAAAATTTGGTAGAGCCATTTACGGTGGATGTCGAGGTAGGTATCTTGACCATGACACTCAAATCTCTAGTGATGAACTCTTGTTGACCAACCAAAGACTGTTATGTGCATAAAAAGTTGTTTGCACATATGAATGTCACGAACGATACACATATGTAAAGGTCGCGACACATCTTTCAAAACCAACAGTCTAGTTTGTGTTCCAAGAGTCTCGATTGCTACTCGCATCATTATCACTAAATATGTATTACGATCGAGAACATTGAAGAATAAATTGGGGTTCCAATGGATAGTTTGATAAAGATCCAATCCTTTTTTGTCACGTGTACTAGCCATTACGCATAAAGAAAGATCTCAACCACAACATGGTAAATTCCAGAGCGAATCATGAGTTATGACCTCAAAATTGACATCTTGACTAGGACATTCATTGATAAGCATTTGATGCTAGATTTTTCCAACAAACTTTGGAGATTATGAGACATATCTTTAATGGGAGTAACCTATAAATAATCCACCAAATTTACATAAATATAGGAGAATAGCATTTATTAATGTCAAACTCTTACAATTTTGTTTCTCAATCTTCTCTCTCTTAATTACTCTCTTCGTTATTGAGTTGTAAGAAGTTTGGTGTGAGCTTTAAACACCTTTAGGTTTAGGTTTGAGAGTAAGACAATAGAAAACTCTTATACAGGTTTGAGTGTTAGCCTTAGAAAACACTTGTAAAGTTGTGTATAAGACTTTGCAAAACACAAGCTATAAAGTTAGTTGTAATCTTAAAAACACCATTTGACATTAGTGGAACACCTAATTGGAAGAATTGGGAAGTGGATGTAAGGTTGGTTAATACCCAAACCATTATAAATCCTTGAGTATTCTATTCTTCTTCTATTTCTTCTAAAACTTAAATAACTTACCTTCCTTCCAAAATTTTAAATTATCCACCAATTCAACCCCCTTCTTGGTACATAAGGGCCAACAAAACCAACTTATACACTTCAAGCACTTTTATAACTCCTTTTGAACACAACATCACTTTTCATATCAAACTAGCACCAAACTTTATCTTTTCCATCACTGTCAAGCTCAAAATCACCATAAAAACTCTTATTAAAACATAGAATGAATATACATACTATAACTTACTTAAAATAAGAAGGAGAAATTCACTAACTTTCTTGAAAGATAGAAGAAGATGGTTGAGCAAACTTGATTCTCCTTATTTGATTTCGTAGCCATAAAAAGAGAAAAGGATTTGGAGGGGTTTTTGTGATTTTTGAACTACTAAAATATGATGAAATAGCATTAGAGTCATGATTAGGAAGAAGATAAAGAGAAAGAGTTGCAACAAGATGAAATGCCCATATAAAATATTCTAGAAAAAGTCCACCAAAAATGTTTTTTCCAACATATAAACTTATGCCTCCACTCTTTTGTCCTTTTCCATAATACACTTTAAACACCATTTTAGTCATTAATAATGATGGAAAAAAAGGAGTTATTGTCATTTTTATGAAGGGAGTGAAAAGATCAAAATGCCCAAATAAAGCATTTTAAACTTTTCATAAGCTTTGGTTGCAACATTTTGTTCCTTTATTCAAAACACGTCAATTACCAACTTTAAAAATCTAAAATACATTTATAACACATCACTATCTTGTTATTGAAATGTACATTAGGCACACATCAAGCAAACAAAGGCAATAACATCATGATAAGGTAGCTATGCAAGTATCTAAGTCTTTCTTCATTCCTTCAAGGCACTTCAAATACAAACTTTAGGCATCTAAAATAGACCTAAAAAACTTTATTAATATGTCATTAACCACACATTAAACACACACACACTGACATAACTCAATGGCCATCAAAGATCTTGCACCTAACTTAGCATATACCTTAGGTTCCATCATCCTTATTCATTTCTTTTAACATATCCTTTACCATAACTCCATTATATATAGAATATTGACATATTTTTCATTATTAAACCTATAATTGCTTCATTTATGCATGTTCATTAATCATCATTACTTACAAATGCTTACTTGCATATCTTGTCTTACACTTACTTCTCCGTTGTGATTGAGCATCCATCACCTTCATATCCCTTAGTTATTCTTCCTAAATCATTTTATGTCAAAACCAATCATCATTATATCATTAAAATCATCATCATTTCATCAAAATTACCCTTTTCAAGCTCATCAATCAAGGGAAGTTGACCTTATTTATGAGAGACGCCTAAAAACCAAGTTTCGAGCATATAATGTTTTTCTTTTTTTAGTATTGCTCACATGAAGAAAAAATGAGACCCGATCGAGAATGGACATATATAAGGCTTAAGGATGCTCTGTTGAACATAGAGTTTATGAGGGATGAAACATTGTATTGAATTTGCATGCAGTCACCTAGAACTAAATGATGGGAATAGGATTAAATGTTTGTCTAACCATTACAAGTGTCAGAACCACATGTTTTTAGAAGTATAGATACTGTAAAGCACTATTTATACAAAAATGGTTTGGTTCTTCATTATTATACATGGACTCTACATATGGAAACCATTGAGGGAGACAATGTGAATGCAATCCATGATTAAGCTGAAGCACATAAAGGATTGAATCATAAAATCCATACCAAATAATGGTATTAGATGCATCAGGTCAAGTCCTCATTTTGATACCAATGAGATAGAGGAACCATTGAATATTGAGGCTCAAAAGTTTTATGACATGTTTAGAGCTACATATGAGGACTTATATCTTGGCTCTATAAGGCATTCATAATTATCGCTTATTTCCTAATTGATGTACATGAAATCAGAACACCATATGTCAGAATGAAATTTTGATGACATGGTTAGAATGAAAGAGATTAAACTTGATAATAGTTTGATACTTGATAACTTCTACAACATTAAGAAATTAATGCAAGTTATAGGACTACTAGTTGAAAAGATTCATTGTTATAACAATGACTGCATGATATATTGGCATGAAGATAGTGAATTGACTAGTTGCAAGTTTTGTGGTCATGATTGGCATAGGAGGCCTCATAACGAAGGTAGTAAATGATGCAAATCTCTTTTTTCTTATAAGAAGATGTATTATTTTCTTCTAATCCCTTAATTACAAAAATTGTATGCATCAAAAGCAACAGTTACAGAAATGCATTGACATGCTTAACATGAGGTTGAAGAAGTTGTCACATGTCATTGCTCAAAATTTCCAAAGCTTGGAAGCATTTTAATCAAACACATCTAAGTTTCATAATAAAAACTTAAAATATTCAATTAGTTTTTTATATAAATGGGTTTCAATCGTTCAATCAATTGAGACAATAATATTCTTCATGGCCCATAATTGTCGTGCCATATAATTTACCGCCGAAGTTTATGTTTGAAGGATGCATATATATTCTTATCATTATTAATACTTAGGTTAAGAAATTATAAGGATAAACTAGATATGTTTTTATAGCCACTTATTGTGGAACTCAAATAGTTATGGCATGAGGGTGTACAAACATATGACATTTTGAAGCAATAAAGTTTTCAAATACATACTGTTCTTATGTGGACAATAATGATTTTCTCGCATATTCAATGTTGTTAAGGTAGAGTACCACTAAAAGATTAGTTTGTTACTGTTGCATCGAGAATTTTGATGCCTTTACTCTGTCAGAGAGTAGAAAGTGGTCATCATTTGACAACCATAGAAAGTTTTTACTAGAAAATCATTCATATTGAAGGAAAAAAAATGTAATTCATTAAGAATAGAATAGTGACCTAAGGTCTACCACCTTTTAGAACTATAATTAAGTTATTGAATGAGATTAATTATTTGAGACTTAAGAAAATCATTGAATTAGATGTTGCAAGATAAATAGTCCAACATGTAGGACTTATGGATGGAGGAAAAGAAGCATCTTTTGGGATTTGCCATATTGGAGTACAAAATTGATTCGACATAATTTGGATGTAATGCATATTAAGGATAATGTTTTTTTTATCATGATTTAGTATTATCATGAATGTGGAAGGAAAGTCGAAGGACACGAATCAATCTTGATAGGAGTTGAGTCAATATTATCATCCCATAAGTTGAAATGGAGTGTAGCAACAAGAAAATACCCTAAAGCTTGTTACATATTAGACAAATGGGCAAAAGAAGTCTTGTGTTAATGAGTAAAGAATGTTAGATTTCTTAATGGGTGTGTGTCAAATATGGTTATATGCACGGACATGAAAAATTGAAGTTGTTTAGGATGAAAAACCATGATTGTCAAGTATTCATGTTGTGATTGATACCAATTGCATTTTATGAACTACTATCAGGCAATGTGTGAAAGGCCTTGTGAGAATTGAGAATCTTTTTTAAAGATCTAACTACTACTATCATAATCATTAAGACATGCAATGACTTGAGGAAGAGATATTTATCATTCTTTGTAAACTGGAGCATATATTTCCTCTGAGCTTTTTCTAATTGATGGAACATCTTCAAATTCACCTGGCTTATGAAGTAAGGATAGTTAGTCTAGTGCAATATCGATGGATGTATCCTTTTGAAAGGTAATTAATAGTTGACATGAGTAGGGTTCATAATTTATTTTGATTTGCGTACATATATTGTCTTATATATATCAATATCATAGGTACCTTTGAAGTCTAAAAAACAATATAAGAAATAAAGCCAGAGTTGAAGGTTCAATATGCAATGCATATTTCGTGGAAGAAGCATCATTGTTTTATTTGCACTACTGTGAGGATCATTTGAGCACGAGGCATCGAAAAGTGTCTGGCAATAATGATCATTCTTGAGATGTGTGGGAAAAGCATAAAGGAAATCTTTTGATATTTACACAACCCGATCACTCATTTAGAAAGGGAAAATGAGATTCATGATGGAGCAACAATGTAGGGATGTTCAATGCTACATTTTATTGAATTGTGCAGAGTGGAACCATTCATTAAGTAGTAGATAAGTTTGTTGATTTTCATATATGAATTTGTTAAGTTCATGTGTATTTATTTTTTCCCTTATAGAATTTATGTTAACTAGTTATAGCAATGTCAACAACACATTGCTAGTCATGAAGTTGATGCTAACTTTGAAAATGAATTTGCATCTTGGTTTGACAAATACGTGAGTATCAAGATTTCATTATTTATGTTTACATGCATGTGTATTTACATTAAAATTAAATTTGTTTGTTACTAAATTGATGGGTATTTATTTTAGGTGCATGATCTATCACACAACATCTCGAACAAATTCATTAAGGATCTAGCAAAAGGTCCATTATGAATGGTGATGCCTTATCTAGGGCATTATGTAAATGGATTTAAATTTCACTTTGAAAGACATGGTTCTCATACAACTACCATGAATAATGGCCTTTGCATAAAAGGCACCAATTATAGTGTAGATGAAAGCGACTATTATGGTCGGTTAATTAAAGTTATGGAGTTGGAATATCCAAAATTGCTGATTAAGAGAATCATCTTATTAAAGTGTGAGTGGTTTGATTCAACACCCAACTCAGGTACTAAAGTTCATCTAGAATATAAGCTTCTTAAGGTTAATCGTAAATGAGGTTTCAATAAGTATCAACCATTTGTTATGGCAATGCAAGTGTGTCAAGTTTATTATTACACTTATCCTAGCTTAAGACATGATTTGAGTGATTGGTTGGCTATATGCAAAATTAAAGCTAAGGGAGAAGTTCAAATTTCATATACAACTTTAATTTCTCATGTAGTAGCAATCTTCTAAGAGAATGAATGATATAAATACTCATTCAATTATAATTGTGGAGGATAAAGAATCTGGATCCTTGAATTATCGAAATGGTGAGTTTATTGAGCTTGAAGATGATAATGTTGAATTAGAAGATGATGTAGAGATAGAGTTTGAATCAGATAATGATGACGTTGTAGAAACTGATGAGGAAGAAGATTTGTACAATGATACTAATAGTGAAACTAATTAAAGGTAATTTGCATTATATGATGTTTATTTGTCTTTATTATTATGTTTATGGTAGTCAATTCTTTTCATTATGTAAGTGTTATTAAAATTATATATTTCTTAGCTATAGTTGTCTATTTTTATTTAGTTATTAGTATATATACATTATGAGGGGGAGAGGCGATGATATAATTAGACCCATAAAGCACGGTAGATCTTATTTACATGCTTCTAGGTGAGGGACAATGGGGTGAGGTTCATAAGATTCACCCATTGCGACCATTGGCATTAGAGATATCATCACTTTCCCCATTACACCACTCAACATCAGCACTGCCATCTTCAACATTCTTATCAGCACGACTTACACCATCATATGTGGATGAGATATTGGGTATGTAGTCATCAATAGCATTAGTCGTCGAGTCGAGTATTGGTCGAGTCATGCTCTATCTCGTTAATGGGAGGTACATAACTTTTATTTTTTCTATTACTTTTTATTTCCTTTTTAATAATTGTTGATTTTCATGTCCTTCAAAATGCAATCTATAACTGAGTATATAATTTGTAATGTATGATATTTTTGCATGTTTTGTATTTATTATCTCTTATTAACTTATTAAGGAGCATAACATCTAAGCCTCTCGTAATCACTTAAGCGAGAAAGGCGACCTTAGTTTTAGACCCTCGTGCCATATTAGGGATTCCATATCTATGCTAAGCATCGTAGATGTCTGATGAGTATGTTTTAGATATTTCTTAATTAATATGTTATTTAAGTTTATTATTTATTTATCTATATTCATAAAATGCATTTACATTTAGAGTGAAAAATTAGGTCGTGATGCTACATATTTCAAGGTGTTTGATTAAATATACATCAACTAGAAGAACCAACAATACATTGATCAGCAATCTATGGGTGTAGCTATAAGTTTTACTAAGATGAATAATTTAATATTTCACCTTCATTAATAATTAATTTTTTTATTTAATTATTTTTTATTCAATTATATTTAACTTCTCATTAAATTACATGATAACTATCACACTTCGAATGAGAGAGCTACTCAACCTGAGGAGGGCTCCTCAAAGCCATAATAGCCTAATGAGAAGGAGATAGTCTTGCAGGCTACAGGTGAATAGAATAAGACACACATTTACAACATGGGTCAACTTGAACCTTCATTCTTTAGTCAGTCCGTGTCATTAGCATCGATTGCTACTTCTCGCCTAATAGTTGATGACCTGCGAGCTTCTATTGTTCAAAAGGTTCAACATGATTTTCAATCAAGGATGGATAATAATAGACTATCTTTTATGCATCAATATGAGCAGAGGGAGTAGATGAAAGAGATGTGTCACCTTATTGTAGAGTTAACCCATGGTACTTAAGTTCAAGTTGGTCATCCTCCCTTTGATCAGTCGCCCTCACAGATGAGCTTACATGATAAGGCATAAAAGTGCATATTTAATTATGATGATTTTCCCATTTTGCATACTTAATTTCCTACTTTAATTGAATTTTATATTTAAGAAATTTAAATTTGATATTTCAAGGGCATTAGGTTGCCTTGATTGCTTATATGATATGTGATCATATGAATGAAAGGTTTTAATTACTTGCATTGTTACTTGTATATGTATAATATTTTGATATATGATGTTTTAGCTTAAGGAGGCACATGCTTATCTATTCTCTGAGTATGAAAGGCTCACCTCAACTAGTTGACTTTTGCAGGTTTTATACATAAGGCTTAGGATAATGATAGCTAGAATCTCACCATGTTTTAAGTTTATTTGAGCATTATATATGTATATATTATGAACCTTATTGTATTAAGACTTATGGACTTGTATAAATTTCTAGTAAATGCACTAACTGGTAGGCTTGTATCCATATTTTGTGGAAGGATATCCCCTATTGAAATGATGTAAAATGAGTTATATAATTTATGTATAATACATATATGATGGTGATGCATATGAAATGGATATAGGCTTGATGAATAAACCTCTTTATTGGACTAGGATGATTAATCCTAAGTTTAGAACCTCTTTTGATCTTGACAAAGTAGATTGATCATCACTAATATTTCAAATAAGTGTTGATTTTGCAGAAATGAATCAATCCCTCAAGAAGAAATGAAAGGACATGTAAATCGCGACCGCAATCTAGGATTCACGATTGCGACACATGTTAAGACATGCTGAAATTCAAGCAGGCTAAATCGCAGAGTCATGCTCAGCCGCGATCGATGGAAAAGAAGAAGCCATTCTATGACAGATGAATTCGAGGTGCAAGTCACGTCTTAGTCGCGACCGCGAATTTCAAAGTAACACAAGAAGGAAGCAAGTCCATAACCACAGCTTGACAAGTGTCCTAGAAGACTGTTGAAAGTCAAAATTTATGGAGGCATCTTGCTGGTAGCGACCGCAATCCTGTGGAAGAAAGATGACTTCTTTGGCAGATGAATTCGCGTCCTCTGTCGCGTCCTGTGTAAGAAAACTCGTGACCGCGACTTCTAAAAGTAGGTAAAAGACAACGACTATATTTTCCTGGTGAACTAATAAGAAGTTGCCATGTGGACTAGCCGTTAGACACAAACGGAGTTTCCCTTGAAGAATTTGGATTTCGCATCCGCAAAAGGTAGTAGCAACCGTGATTTCATCCTGACAAGCATTTAATGCAAAATTTGTCAAGCATGTCTCAAAGATTTGATGAGCTATGATCTGCAACGTCTCTTTGGTGAAGTTTGGCTATAAATACTCCACCAAACAACCATGAATAAGGTTGCTAAGGAATTTATTACAAGCGATTAAAGCTCTCTATCTTTGCTACTCATTTTCTTCATCTTCTTTATGAAATTGTGATTGTTAGGTGTGAGCATTAAACACCAAGTTGTAAGGTTTTGTGTTAACCTGTAAAAACACTTCTAGAAAGGTTTAAGTGTGAGCCTAGTGAAACACTTGAGTGAGGTTTTGTGTTAGCCTAGAAAACACATTATTGTAAGGTTGTGTGTTAGCCATCAAAACACAAGTTGTATAAGTTGGGTGTGAGATTGAAAACACCATTGAGATAATGAAATACCCAATTGATTAATTATGGAGTGGACATAGGGTCAATTATACCCGAACCACTATAAATTGATTGTCTCTCTTCTACTCTTTCTTCTCCCTCTACCTTTGTTCTTGAAATTTTTATTCACCAATTCAACCTCCCTTCTTGGTGCCTAGGGACAACAAGTGGTATCAGAGTAAGGCTTTCACAAATCAAACCTTCATTGGGTGAAACAAGATCATGGTACAAAAAGTAAATCACTCACAGCTACAACCATATTTTGATGGAATAGACTATACTCATTGGAAGTATAGGATGGAGATCTACCTAGACACAAATGTGGTGGACCTTTGGGATGTCGTAATCAAGGAATGGAAGCCTCCTACGAGAGTTGTGGATGGCAATGAAGAACTAATCTCAAGGGATGAATGGGTTGAAACTCACCGAAAATCAAATGGCAGGAACAAGAGAGCAATGGCCATTCTCCTAAGCTCACTTTCAAAAGAAGAGATTGGGAGAGTGCAGCATTGTCAAACTGCACATGCCATATGGAAGACCTTAGAGAACTATCATGAAGGCA